>BDUI01000475.1:38486-52792 GCA_002335545.1 Apodemus speciosus | reverse complement strand
ACCTCAACCTCCTCCACGACCACCACCAATAACAACAACACTACCTTCTGGTAATAAGTTATACTTTTAAAGAAAGTATTCTGACAACAACTTTTATATTAAGGCCCATTAATTCTACATGAATTTAGTTTTTGTTTCTTTCCCACAGTATTATTTCTACATAGAATTTTAAGAACTTTGTTAGAGAAAGGTATCTTTTAGCCTTAAAAAACCTTATATTTACACTGCAATATATACATTGTATCTTTAACTTTGTATCAGTAAGTAGTCTTAACCAGCTGAATGATTGCATCAAGTCTAAATAATCAACCATATCAGAAACATGCAATTAATAATGAACAGATTGTTAGATACTTCCTTCTATGAGTTCAGGCATTTTAGAAAGAAAACATTCTGAATATTTTCTTCATTTAAAATGTATTTAACCTGCCAAAAACTACAAACGTGGTTTTCTTAACCTTGAATACTGGTTTATACGTGTGCATTTGGGAAGTATCACACTATTGCCAACCCTGGCCACTGGGGTGAGTGGACTTGTTTCTCATTACCTGCTTGTATCTGCTGTTTGCTACTTCTCGCTGCTGAGACTCTGAGTTTATAAAACATCCTTTCAAGTCTCAAGGGGAGATCTGGACTACCTGGGAGGGGAAGATGAGTGGAAGAAGGATAGCATAGCAGTTGCTCACATTTAGAGATTTGGAGGAGACATATGAAATGGAAGCAACAAAGAATTAGGAGACTTTTAGGAGTGTAATTTAGTAAAGTGCTAGAGCAGAAATAAATTCTCAAGAAACCAAGAAAGCTTTTCAATGCAAAGGAGGTACTGTTAGCAGGACAAAATGGCAACCTACAGATTGGGAAAAGATCTTTACCAACCCTACATCTGTTGGAGTAGTAATATTATTCAATATATACAAAGAACTCAAGAAGTTAGACTCCAGAGAACCAAATAACCCTATTAAAAAATGGGGTACAGAGCTAAACAAAGAATTCTCTCCTGAGGAATCTCAAATGGCTGAGAAGCACCTAAAGAAATGTTCAACCTCCTTAGTCATCAGGGAAATGCAAATCAAAACAACCCTGAGATTCCACCTCACACCAGTCAGAATGGCTAAGATCAAAAACTCAGGGGACAGCAGATGCTGCAAGGATGTGGAGAAAGAGGAACACTCCTCTGCTGTGGTTCCTCAGAAAATTGGATGTAGTACTACCTGAGGACCCAGCTATACCACTCCTGGGCATATACCCAAATAATRCTCCAACATATAACAAGGATATATGCTCTACCATGTTTATAGCAGCCTTACTTATTATAGCCAGAAGCTGGAAACAACCCAGATGTCCCTCAACAGAGGAATAGATAGAGAAATTGTGGTACATTTACACAATGGAGTATTACTCAGCTATTAAAAACAATGACTTCATGACTTTAACAGACTGGTTAGAACTAGAAAATATCATCCCAAGTGAGGCAATCCAGTCACAAAAGAACACACATGGTATACACTCACCAATAAGTGGATATTAGGCAAAAAGTTCGAAATACCCATGTTACAACTCACAGACTATTTGAAGCTCAAGAAGGAAAACCAAAGTGTGGATGCTTCAGTCTTACTTAGAAGGGGGAACAAAATTATCATAGTAGGTAGAGGGAGAGAGGGACTTGGGAGGGAGGAAGGAGGGGGAGGGGAAAAGAGGGAGAAATACACAGGGTCAGGAAATTGAACAGAGGTATGTAGCAATGGGAGATGGGGAACTGGGGGAAACCAACAGAAAGTCCCAGACACCAGGAAAGCAAGAGGCTCCCAGGCCCTAATGGGGATGGCTTTAGCTGAAATACCCAACAAAGGGGACAGAGAACCTGTAGAGACCTATACAGAGGTCAGGCACGACCCCCAGTTGAGAAATGGGGCCACCCACCCATCACAAAAATATTAACCCCAAATTTCTCCTGTCTAAAGGAAATGCAGGGACAAAGAGTGGAGCAAAGCCGGAAGGAAAGGCCATCCAGAGACTGCCCCGCCTATGCATCCCATCTGCTGATACCACACCCAGGCAGTCTTGTTGATGACAAGAATTGCTGGCACTATTGCTGACAGAGCCCAGTATAGATGTCCCCTGAGAGGCTCTGCCAGCACCTGACTAATAAAGGTGCATATACAGCCAACCATCAGACTGAGCATGGGGACCCCAAAGGAGGAGTTAGGGGAAGAATTGAAGGAGCTGAAGGGGTTTGCAATCCTATAGGAGGAACAACAATATCAATCAACCAGAGCCCTCTAGCTCCCAGGGACTAAACTACCAACCAAAGAGTACACATGGAGGGGACCCATGGCTCCAGCCACATATATAGTAGAGGATGGCCTTGTTGGGCATCAATGGGGGACGCGGCCCTTGGTCCTGTGGAGGCTCAATGCCCCAGTGTAAGGGAATGTGAAGGTAGGGAGGTGGGAGTGGGTGGATAGGTGGGTAAGCACCCTCATAGAAGGTTGGCAGGAGGGGGTAGGATAAGGGGTTTGCAGAGGGGAAACCGGGAAGGAGGATAACATTTGAAATGAAAAAAAGTAAAATAGCCAATGAATGAGTGAATGAATAAATAAATAAATAAATGAATGAGTGAGTGAATGAATGATGAATGAATGAAACCAAGAAAAGAGGAATGGGTAGGGAAGTAGAAGCATCAAAGTAGACTTTACTTGAAGTGTTTGGCAGCCAAGGAGAAGAGGTAAGTGAGAGAAAAGAAAAATGGAAAGTATCGGAATCCAGTGGAGATTTCATCTCACTTTAGACTTAACAGGAAGGACTCAGAGTAGAGGGCTTAACATAGGAGTACCCAGTGATTCCCCACGGCCCTCGTCAGGTAACAGGAATGTTATCGACGTGTAAAGCCAGTCATCAAGCATAGGAAAATAGATGTAAAGTATGTTTATGAAATATTCATGCCTAAATGCCAAGTGTGTATTTTAAAAGTCCTTACTTCTGCTTCCGAGGCAGTATAAAACGTTCTGTATGGTTACCAGTCTTAGGCAGGACCAAGAGGTTGACAGACAGTAATAATTTTGCTAAGCCAACTGGCTTATGTATCCTGGTTAATGTTAGTGCTGGTGCAGTTGCTTACAAGTTATTTAGCATCCTTTGAGTAACCATGCCATGACTGGCTCAAACCATACAGACCAAAACTGGTTATTGAATGACTTTGACAACTTTTAAGAATTGTGAAATATTCACAAACTTTCATCTTTTAAAAACTACTGTGTGTTCCTGTGTGCATGTATGTACAGCTATGAATGCCCATGTATGTAGGTGTGACAGTCAAAGGTTGAGGCCACATGCCTTCTTCTGTCTTTCTCTACCATAGATTTTGAGATAAGGTCTTATGAATCTGGAGCGCTCTCTTTCTGGTTGGTTGGCTGGAGAGTGAGCATCTGGGTCCCGCTTATGCTGTTGTTACAGATGTATAACAACACTCCTGGCTTCCGTCTGTGGGGGCTAGGCATCTGAACTCGTCTTTCTGCTTGAATAGCAAGGACTTTACTTATGAGCCATCTTCCCTTTCCTCGATGTTACTACTTTTAAGTGGCATCAATTATGTTCATATTCTTCTGCAATCACCATCATGATTCATTGCTCACCCGCACCTCAACTTCATAACTTAATTTAAATAGTTCCCTGTTACTTCATCCATATTGCATGAAGTAGTCACTCTGATCTATAAATTTGGTGTAACTCTATTCAAGCAAGTGAAAGATCTGTATGACAAGAACTTCAGGTCTCTTAAGAAAGAAAGCAATGAGCTCAGAAGATGGAAAGATCTTCCATTGCTCATGGATTGGTAGGATTAACATAGTAAAAAAAGCCATTCTACCAAAACCAGTATACATGTTCAATGCAATCCTCATCAAGATTCCAACTCAATTCTTCACAGAGTTAGAAAGAGCAATTCTCAACTTCATATGGAAAAGCAAAAACCCCAGAATACTGATAACAATTCTTTATAATAAAAGAATTTCTTGGGGAATCACTTTCCCTGACTTCAAGTTGTACTACAGAGCAATGGTGATAATACTGCATGGTATTGGTACAGAGACAGACAGGTAGATCAGTGGAATAGAATCGAAGACCCAGAAATAAACCCATAGATCTTTGACACTTTTGGCTTTGAAAGAAGCCAAAACCATACAGTGGGGAAATAAAAGTATCTTCAACAAATGGTGTTGGTCTAACTGGTGGCTTACATGTAGAAGAATGCAAATGGATTCATTCTTACCTCCTTGTACAAAACTCAAGTCCAAGTGGATCAAGGACATCCACATAAAACCAGATATGCTGAATCTAATAGAAGAGAAAGTGGGAAAGAGCCTTAAACACATTGGCACAGGGGATAATTTCCTGAACAGAACACACCAGTGACTCAGGCTCTAAGATCAACAATTGACAAATGGGACCTCATGAAATTGAAGCAAAGGACACTGTCAACAGGACAAAACAGCAAMCTAAAGATTGGGAAAAKATCTTTACCAACCCTGCATTCAATAGAGTGCTAATATTTAAATTTTACAAAGAAGTTAGACTCCAGAGAACCAAATAACCCTGTTAATAATGGGGTACAGAGCTAAACAAATAATTCTCAACTACGGAATCTCTAATGGCTGAGAAGCACCTAAAGAAATGCTCAACATTCTTATTCATCAGGGAAATGCATAAAATGACCCTGAGATTCTACCTTACACCAATTAGAATGGCTAAGATTAAAAACTCAGGTGAGAGCAGATGCTGGTGGGGATGTAGAGTCTTTTCATTCTTCTGGGTATATACCCAGTTGTGGAATCCCTGGAGTGTATGACAATTTTTGTAGTTCTCTGAGGGGCCACTATAATTTTTCCATAGCTCTCCTGTTATATTAGAGTGACAGGATAGGAGGACATATAGAGTATATTACTTCTTTCAAGGATTTTCAGATCTTCCTGGTTTGCAGTGTGCACCTGTACGTCTAGTTACTTGAGAGGCGTAGCAGAACTGAATTTAGGCCAGCCTGAAAAATATAGAGACTGCATTTCAAAGGAAAACAAAGCCAGATTTACAAGACTAATGAGATTCAGGAAAATCATGTCGATGTGTAAGTTATTTTTCTTGTTACTGGAAGTTGGGTTCCTTGTGCAACGATTTTCAGAGGAGCCGGAGGCATGGCTGCTCTAACACGATAATCCTAAGATGTTACAGTTCTCTTTCACAGGTCACACTGTGCAAGGCTAAGAGGTTTTTGAAATGTATGATAGGGAATCTATAACGTGTTGTTTTTTCCCCCACAAACCAAATATTTCACTTAACTACCTTTATTCACATAGCACTTCTGTGTATCCTCCCTTACTTGTTAAACACTTATTGCAAGGAGGGTGACTTAAGTCTTTGCTTTGGAGTCAGTGTAAGTTAATGTGTTATGCCCACTTTAGGGCTGATTTCAACATACAAGCTTGACAGTTCATTCAATAATTTACTGTAATATTAAAATTAATAACATTCTCTTTTTTGTTATTCACACATGTTCATTTGGAATATATTGTTCCAAGCAGAACAGTTGCAATACATTTCATGCCAACTTTAGGACCATCTGTATCCTTGACAGAAGAACCAAAGTCTTCAGACTAGTAAAATATATATGAAGTAATGAAATGGAAAATATCATGATTTTCCCTTCGAGATATTAGTTGAAAGTGTCTCATAACTTCTTTTAATCTGTTTTATTTTGGGTTAAATGTTTTCAGACCTTATATTTTGGCTGCCATATGGGAAACAATACTTTATTTAGAAACATATTCCTGTAGACTGTAGGGTAAATATATCGGCTTTGGTGTATGGAATCTTGTTTGTTTGTTTGTTTGTTTTTCCCTATCTTTTTTTTTTTTTTACCTTAAATAAGGAAAATGGATCCCTTTTATTTAGTGTTGTAGTTTTGTGAATGAATCCTAAGCTCTGGCAATCAGCATCTAGTGGTTTAGTTTTTATGATCCTTTCAAATTTGCTTTCCCCAGACCAACCCAGCTCTTCTTCTCATTTTTGCCATTGTGTTATCTGGACAGATTGAGGTCATAAAACTGAATGTCTGGGATGTAAGACAGTTTATAGGCTATAAATAAAATATGTGTCACTCAGAATTAACTATAGACTTATTTCTGATAGTGTTGATATTTTTGTAGCTGAATAGCACCACAAATCCATAATGTGTTATCCTTAAGAGAAGCATATAAAGATGGTAGCCTCTTTTTTAAAACCTCCGTGTAACATTTCACAATAATTACAAAGGTTCTTGCTGAAAACTGTAGATTTCTATAAAGTGTTTTAAATGCTACCAACTCTACCGAGTAGTACTTACTTGATGATTAGAATGCGTTAAAATTTGGCATTGTCCCAGAAGTCTCACTGAATTGTTTTATTGCCAAATAACTTCCATAACTCTTTCTATTAAAGTGTATGGTTTGTGAGTAAAGCTAGGAGTGAGAGGGCAGGGCAGGCTAGCTGCTTGCGGGCTACACAGCCCTCTGAGCACATGCATCTGCAAGGAGCACCATAGGGTCTCAACAGTTTATATTTAGGAATGTACATGTATGTACAAATACATAGGAATATACATGTATGTACAAATACATGTATATAACAATTCAATAACAATTAATGAAAAAGAGGTCATGGATTTCAGTGTGTTTGAGAATGTTCAAACAGATTAAAAGAACATGAATTTGAACAAATTTGAGAGATGTACATGAGAGTGTTTGGAGGGAGGAAAGAGAGAAACCTTGTCACTAAAATACAATTTCAAAATAAAAAGTTACATATCTTGGATAATAAAAATCACACTTTTAATTTATCGGAGAAATTTTTTTAAAAACTTTTGATGGAAATAGTTAAGTTTGTTTCAGGTTTGGTGAGATGGCTCGTTAGGTAAAGTGTTTTTGTTCATGTCTGGCAACAGGCTCCTGCCCTGCTCCCGTGGGAGCCGACACTCAGTTTCTACACATCATTCTCTGCCCTTCACAGTTGCAATGTGTATGTATGTGCACACACATAAGAAACGCATAAGTGCAAAACACTGTTTAAAGTTTATTATAGGCCTTTTCTTATTACTGATCTTTGTGAGTCCAGATGTGATAAAATTCAGACTACTTCTTTCTGTTAGTAGAAAGTTAGTGCTTGAAGAGTGATATCTAAGCAATTAGATACTACTTTGTAGATGGAAAACTTAGTCAGATAGTATAATATTATGGATTATATTTACAGCAAATAAATAACACACACAATATCTATAGCAAAGAAATATACTTGCATGTATGCATACATGCAACCATGCACACACGCACACATGCATCTACCTGAAAATCTAAGAGTATTTTGTGAGCTAGGCATTATGTTCATATAGTGTGAGAAGAGCCTTTTCTGGCTCCCAGAACACTTCTGGCAAAGCAATCATAGTTGTAAATTCTGTTCTATGAGATAGATAGTAAATGTTAGACTGTTGACCAGATCGAACATGTTCGATGACATGTGGCATGATCATATGTCTGTTGACCAATAACAGAGATAACCTTCTTTCTGAAGGACTAAACTTAGACATCTATTCTTGTCTTCTGCATTCATTACTTAAAGGGTAAATGAGTTACAAATGAACTGAAACTTATTTGTCTGGAGCTAATATGGTTATTAGGTATCAAAATAGCTTAAAATAAGATGTGAACTACTGTATACATACTAGAATATAAAATACTTTCTTTTAAATTTGTTTGTTAGATAATAAGAAAATATTTGCCATAGTAATCAATTAGCAGAAACAATTAGAAAACTGAATACAGTTGACATTAACGTGGAACGAAATAGAAAACACTTCATATTTCTAACTAAAGGTTAGAGGTTTTAACTAAAGTAAAATTTACTTTTTTTTTTTGACATGTCTTTGCAAAGGAAATTTGAAACCTACTTCAATTGATGGTTGGCTTTCTCTGACTGTGATTAGTCACTTTTAAAGTAAGCAGTGGACCAGTGCGGTAACTTTCTAATTACACACAGAGAGATTCCTGGAGACGTATCTAATGCAACTACAAAGGAGATTTTATGTTGGTCTCCCCTTTATACAGTGCCTTGTATGCTTTCCTTCACCATTCAGACACACACACGAGTACAGATTTGAAGAGATTCTGTTTTCATTATTTTTTTAAAATATAAGTTAAGAGAATAAATTCTATGTAGAAAATTGTGGATTTAAAGACATTTCATCTGTTAATTCTAGACACTTTAAGGTTTTTATTTTTTATTGTTTTGAAAACCAGCTGATAAAATTGTTCTTGTGGTTAAGTATTGAAAAGAATTCATCTAGTGGAGAGAAGTTCTAATTTCACACTAATGAACCCATTTGCATCTCTTCAGGACTCTGCTAAAAATAAAACTTTGAGTAACTTGAAATACTCAGAATGACGTCAGTGTTAGTGATCTGAACGATGGGGCTCTCATCACTCATAGGTTGAATATACTTGGGAGTTTTCAATTTTTTCTGTCAAAATTAATTATTTTTAATTGAATGAATTATTTTCTAATTGTATGCTTCCTCCACCTACGGATGGAATCTTCGCTGGGCCTGGTGTCAGTCCTAGCAAGAGCACTCGCACTTATGCGCTGTGTCTATTTAGTAGCTTTCTCATTTGCCCCTTCCACAGGCTAGAACGTAATGAAATGAAGGACTTTTTCATTAATACTGCATCAAGTAACTAAGATTACTGAAGAGTATGACTACAGTCAAAATTACTGTATGCACATATGAAAATATCAATAAATCCTATGTATTAATGTATGCTAATTGAAATTCTAATGTAGAGAAAGGTAACAAAATAGTAATAATTATTTCTAAACTTTTATGTATATGGTTAATCTCTTTTTATTTAAATGTGTGTGTGTACACGTGTGTGTCATAGTTAATATCTATCAAGAGGAATAAAAAGTACTGCTTACACTCTTTTCAATATCAAAATAAGGAACAAAAGTTTGATTTATTTAGTAGAGGAAATTTCATCAAATTTAAGCATCAGATTATACAATAACTAATCCCAAGAGGAAAAGTTAAGCTTGGTATAATGTTGCTAAATACATTTTATATATTTTTTTTACAGGTTGTGGATCTAAATTTCTTTTGTTTTTAGGTTTTCAGATTCTTTGCAGATTTTTTGTTTGTTTTTGTGTTTTTATGAAAACAACTTATTTGTAATTCTAGCAAGAGGGAGGAAGGTCGGGACGAACGGCCTAGGTTTAGACAATGTTCTGTTTACCTTCTCAGAGTTTCCTACTTAGTCTCTGTACTTTCGATTGTGTATATAGTCATTCAATTTTTAAAAGGATGCTGCTGCTTATTTAATGGAAGAACTTTTTAAAGGAAGTGTTGCCAATCAGTCCAAATTTGTTACAGTTAAAATTTGATGGTCTATAGAAAATTTATAATTCTTTTCTTGTTATAAAATATTGTCAAATATTTAGCAGTATCAGTTGGAAAGTTTATAGAAACGTTGTTTAAGGTGGTTTAAAATAGAACTAAATCGTTAATTTGAAGTTGATGGCACCTGTTTTCATTTTGTTTCCTCGGCAACACTACTGGTGCCCAAATTGCCCATAGACCACCCTGGTTTTGGAGGAGAATGAAATCATTCTGTCTTTTTCCTATAAAAACAAAACAAAACAAAACCCTTCATCCTTTTACTGACTAAATATTTAAACAGAATTATAAAACATCTGTCAGAGTTTGTGAACTCACTTTGGAGTAAAAGAGTTTAGGACACATAACTGGAAGTTTTGAATAAAAATATCTGAGTAATTTGACTTTGACTTTCTTATGGTAACAATTTTAGTAGAATGAGAGTTAGAAGTTAGAACAGTGACTGACAGTGAAAGGAGAAAAATGGCTAGACTTAACAATTTTTGTGGAAAGCTATGCTTTCTTGCTTCATCTATTTGCTGAGAATTTGAATTAAAAAATGAAAAGATGCTTTTTATTTCCTAGAATGTTCCTAGCAGTCATGGTTTATGCACTAGAACAGTGTTTCCCAACTTTTCTAATGCCGCAACCCTTTAATACAGTTCCTCATGTTGTGGTGACCCCAACCATACAATTATTTCATTGCTACTTCATGACTTTAATTTTGCTACTGTTATGAACTATTATGTAAATATCTGATATGCACCCCCAAAGGGGTTGGGATTTGGGGTTGGATCCGCAGTTCTGGAGACTCCTGTAGGAGAAGAGTGCAGCTAAATGAAACATAACCTTTTCTCATAGATTCTGCAGTTTTCATATTCCATCGTCTCTTCATGTCTCTGGACACCACTTAACTGCTGTGGGAAGTTGAGACTTAGACTCATTGAAATAAGTGGCTGAAACTTACTAATTTTCAATGATTTGATATCTTAGGCTAACATATAATCTTTTGACGAACTTTCTTGATCAAATTGGATTTGAGGTTTTTTAATGGAATTTATTATGATAGGTCTTTTAAATTCTGTGTTCTGGTGTTAAGCTAGGTAATTCTCATTGGTGAACATTTCCATGAGAGTAATGGATTTGGGGATGGGTACATTGCCTTAATTTTTCATATGTTTATATTTTTTCCTTTGGTTTCTTCCCCTCCCCCCACCCCAAGACAGGGTTTCTCTGTGTAACCCTGGCTGTCCTGAAACTCACTGTATAGTCCAGCCTGACCTCAAACTTAGAAATCCACCTGCCTCTGCCTCCCAAGTACTGGGATTAAAGGCATGCACCACCACTGCACGGCTTGTTTGTATTTTTTGATGAGATATACCCATGTGGCATGTGGACTTGTTTTGTTAGTTCCATGTCTGATGTGGACAGGCAAGGCAGGAAGAACATGGGAAGCGGAGGTGAGGTGGATGAAGATGTCCTGGGTGGGCAGAGGGCCAGACTCTGTGCAGAGTATGCATCCTGGGCTAAGCCTGAAGTTTGGGGGTAAAGGTGGGCATTGATGAAGCTTCATGGAGTGCAGAATCAAGTGGATTCACAGTGCTGAGAGGAAGGTTCATAGCACTGAGTGCCTCCATGAAGAAATTACAAAGTTCTCATACCAGCAATTTAAAAGTACATCTGAAAGCTCTAGAAAAAAAGAAGCACACCAAAGAGGAGTAGAAGGCAGGAAATAATCAAAACTAGAGTTGAAATCAATCAGTTACAAACACAGAAAAAATGCAAAGAATGAACAAAATCAAGAATTGGTTCTTTGAAAAAATCTGCAAGATAGACAAACCCTTAGCTAAAAGGCACAAAGGCAGCACCAGAATTATCCAAATCAGCAATGAAAATGGAAATGAACACTGAGGAAATTCAAAAAATCATTAGGTCTTACATCAAAAGCCTGTAATCCACAAAATTGGAAGATCTAAATGAAACATGATTTTCTACACAGATACCAATTACAAAAGCTAAATCAAGAGCAGGTATACATCTGAATAGTTCTCTAATGCCTAAGAAAAGAGAAGCAGTCATTAAAAATCTCCTAACCATAGAACTAGAAAATATCATCCTGAGAGGTAACTCAGACTCAAAAGGACATGCATGGTATGTATTCGCTAATAAGTGGATATTAGCCATAAAGTACAGAATACACAGAATATAATCCACAGAATTCAAGACAGTATTCAAGAAAGTTAACAAGCCGAAGGGCCCAAGTGAGGATGCCTCAATCCCACTTGGGAGGGAGAGGAAAGCAGTCACTGAGGGCAGAGGGAGAGAGGGGTCTGGGTGGGAGAGGACAGGGAGGGGAAAAGAACATGATCAGATATTGGGGGGAGGGGAACAGGAGTGAAGCCCTGAGGGCAGCAGAAAGAATGGAAAAAGGCAATCTCAGGAGGTAGGTGGGGGGGGGGACCCTCTAGAATGTACCAGAGACCTGGGAGGTGAGAGACTCTCAGGACTCAAAGGGAGAGACCTTAGATGAAATGCTCAACAGTGGGCAGAGGGAACTTGTAGAATCCACCTCCAGTAGAAAGACGGCATCAAGTGGAGGGATGGGGTTGCTAGAATTGTTCCTGTCTAAAAGAACTGCAGGGACAAAAATGGAGAAGAGACTGAGGGAAAGGAGGTCCAGCGACAGGCTCAAGTTGGGATATAGCTCAAGGCCTGACATTAATGCTATGGTGTGCTTATAGACAGGAGCCTAACATGGCTGCCCTCTAAGAGGCCCAACAAGCAGCTGAGTCAGATGCAGATACTTACTCCTATCCAATGTACAGAAGCCAGGGACCTCTGTAGTTGACTTAAGGAAAGGCTATACTAATCCTGCCAACCTACGAGCATGGAAGATTTTTCCATTTTCTGAGGTCTTCTTCAATTTCCTTCTTCAGAGACCTGAAGTTCTTGTCATACAGATCTTTCACTTCGTTGGTTAGAGTCACACCAAGATACTTTATATTGTTTGTGGCTATTGTGAAGGGTGTCATTTCCCTCATTTCTTTCTCACCCTGTTTATCTTTTGAGTATAGGAAGGCTACTGATTTGCTTGAGTTGATTTTATAACCGGCCACTTTGCTGAAGTTGTTTATCAGCTGAAGGAGTTCTCTGGTGGAGTTTTTTGGGTCACTTAAGTATACTATCATATCATCTGCAAATAGTGATAGTTTGACTTTGCAAGCTGGTACAACCACTCTGGCCTCAGTGAGAGAAGATGCACCTAACCCTCAAGAGACTTGAGGCACCAGGGAGTGACGAGGTCTGGTGGGGTGGGGACATCCTCTTAAGAGACTGGGGAGGATGAATGGGATGAGGAACTGTTGAATGGTGGACTTGGAGGGGAAAATGACTCAACTGTAAAAAATGATTAAAAATAATTAAAAAAAATAGTTGCATCCCAAATGTTGCCCCCTTCCTTGTACCTTTGCAGAGTTCCTTCCCCTGTGCCTCCTCCCGTGCCCTCCTGAGAGGGCAGCACAGAGTGATGTAGCTGGTTCATCAGGTCGATGTTTCCAATTTCCTGAAGAACTTCCAGATTGATTTTCAGAGTAGTTGTCGCGCCCGGCCCCGACCCGCAAGGAAAGACGCGACACRGCCAGGTTCTTCTCTTCAGCGGTTTATTCAGGACTTCTTTATTCTTCTAACCGGGGACCCTGAAATGCTCAAAAGAGGCTCCTTATATATGCAGCGGTGGCTTGCTGCTAGATGTTTCGGAACCTGATTGGTGGGGGGACATACCACGTACTAACTCTGAATGGCGGTTATTTACTAATGGCTTATGTGCAGTTCACACAGAGCAGTTATTTACTAATGGCGCATGCGCTATGCAGAGCGGTTTGGTCGTTCATTGGAGGAGCGTCTTCGTCTTCCCGTTCTGCTCGGTGATTGCGGCTCCCCACAAGTAGTTGTACTAGTTTGCGATCCTACCAGCAATGGAGGAGTGTTCCTCTTTCTTCTAGTTTTTCTCAACATATGCTGTCACCTGAGGTTTTGATCTTAGCCATTCTGAAGATTGTGTAAGCCATCCTTATAAGGTGGAATCTCAGGGTCATTTTGATTTGCATTTTGCTGATGACTATTCGAGATTCCTCAGTTGAGAATTCACTATTTAGTTCTATACTGCATTTTTTGATTGGGTTGTTTGGGTTTTTTGGAGATTAGCTTCTTGAAATCTTTATATATTTTGGATATTAGCCCTGTATTGAATGTGGTGTTAGTGTTTTTCTCAATCTGTAGGTTACTGATCTGTCCTATTGACAGTGTCCTTTGCCTTACAGAACTTTTTCAGTTTCATGAGGTCCCATTTATCAATTCTTGATCTTAGAGCCTGAGCCATTGAGTTTGAGGCACTTTCCCACTTTCTCTTCTATTAGATTCAGTGTATCTGGTTTTATGTTGAGGTCCTTGATCCATTTGAGCTTTGTGCAAGGTGACAAATATGGATCTATTTTTATTTTTCTACTTATCAACTGCCAGCACTATTTATTGAAGATGTGTTCTTTTTTTCTATTGTCTATTTTTGGCTTCTTTGTCAAAGATCAACTGGCCATAAATGTGTGGTTTTATTTCTGGGTCTTCAGTTCTATTCCCTTGATCAATGTGTATCATTATTGTTCTGTAGTATAGCTTGAAGTCAGGGATGGTGATTCCCTCAGAAGTTCTTTTATTGTTAAGAATTGATTTCACAGCCGGGCGTGGTGGCGCATGCCTGTAATCCCAACACTTGGGAGGCAGAGGCAGGCGGATTTCTGAGTTTGAGGCCAGCCTGGTCTACAGAGTGAGTTCCAGGACAGCCAGGGCTAAACAGAGAAACCCTGTC
>BDUI01000475.1:0-21704 GCA_002335545.1 Apodemus speciosus | reverse complement strand
TGTCCTTTGCCTTACAGAAACTTTGTAATTTTATGAGGTCCCATTTGTCAATTCTTGATCTTAGCGCATAAGCTATTGGTGTTCTGTTGAGGAAATTTTCCCCTGTGCCCATGTGCTCCAGGGTCTTCCCCAGTTTCTTTTCCATTAGTTTCAGTGTGCCCGGTTTTATGTGGAGGTCCTTGATCCACTTGGACTTGAGCTTAGTACAAGGAGATAAGAATGGATTGATTTGCATTCTTCTGCATGCTGACCTCCAATTGAACCAGCACTATTTGTTGAAAAGGCTTTTTTCCACTGGATGGTTGTAGCTCATTTCTCAAAGATCAAGTGACCATAGATGTGTGGGTTCCTTTCTGTGTCTTCAATTCTATTCCATTGATCAACCTGCCTGTCACTGTACCAATACCATGCAGTTTTTAACACTATTGCTCTGTAGTACTGCTTGAGGTTTGGGATACTGATTCCCCCAGAAGTTCTTTTACTGTTGAAAATAGTTTTAGCTAATTCCTCTTTAATCATAATTAATATTGTCTAAAATTTTTTTGTCTTAACCATGAATAACATTGAAGCATATCTTCAAATGCTATTAATTAGGTTTAGGTAGTCCATATTACATTGTTTTATAAAGTTAATAACTGTTTGCCAAGGATCAGTAGAGCTAAAGAATTCAAATACAATTTTAAATAATGTTTTTTTTAAAAGAGAGATTTAACCCAATGGCCTGACCTGAAAATATACATACAATTAACTTTTTTATAGACTGAGCAGGTTATTTTTTAGGAATATTTGTATATACGTATATGCTTGTGACAATTAATGAAATAAAAGGCCATGTGTTTGAAAGAGAATAAGAAGGAGGTGTTTGGAGGGAAGAAAGAGAAGATGGAAATGATAGGGTTATATTATAATCTCTAAAATAAAGGAAATAATAAAAATTTATATGATCCAAAGGAAAGCAAGCCAGCGTATGTATGTATGTATGTATGTATGTATGTATGTATGTATGTATATATTTTTTTTACAATTTTAATTGTATGTCCTTGATATAATAATTAGGTTTTACCTGACATTCTAAGTTATATTCTCTGTAATCTGTACCCTTATAACACTGTAGGGTAAAGTATAAGAACTATTACAAGGTTCAGTTCTTCAGTTATATCAACTTATCTTGTACTTTTTCTTTCAATACTTATTGAAGTCTTCCTGTCTTTCATTGTGTGTGTGTGTGTGAGAGAGAGGGGGGTGTGTGGGGAGAGGCAAGGTGGAGCCGAGGATTGAGATTGAGAAGTTGACATTTGTGACAAATGTCAGCCCTAAGGACCCTTCCACATGATGCCTGTACTATGAGTTCTTATCTACTCTAGCCCCTCTCCTCTAAGTATTCCCCTGCCTACTAAGTTACGTCGTAGAAGAACAGGTACTGGGGCCCATCTCCTAACCTTTTAATAACATGATCATCATTGATGTCTAACTAGTGGCTAGCATGAAACAGACTCAGATGTTAATTAAAAGTATTAAAAGGAATGAAATTTATTTAAATTAGTATTTAAAAATCTATGTTCTAAGCACCATTTAAGTACTAAGTAATCCAGTACATGTTTGTGTAGTGTAATTGCACTGGTAGAAACTAGATGTTCTATTTATTGTTATATCACTTAGAGAAAGGTAATTTCTACTTCTGTCATAATGAGAATAAATGTAGTCTTTATCATGAAGAGTTACTGGGTTAAATGAGATAACTCATGTAAAGTTCTTCAGGAGAATTGTCCACACATATTGATTTTTTTCTTTATTAATTTAGAAGTTCTTTGGAAACATAGAATGTACATGTATTTATTAGAGATATGTGGTTTTATATTGAGAATTCCTAAAAGCAGCAATATTCCAAGATAATACTGAGGGTTGAGTAATATATAATAGCCCAGGCAAAGATTCTGCTAAGACACTCATGGTTCAGAGATGATGGAGAGAGACTGGTGAGGACGAGTGCAGGGAGCATCACAGCCTAGGAGAGCCGCAGATGCGCATATGAGGCGAGGTCTGGGTCATCAGCCACTGTGTCGGCCTTGTGTTATGACTATTGCAAATAACTATTATGTCATTATGAGTAAGAACTGTGGACAGTTCTTAGTGATGATATACCACGTACCAAGTGCTTCTATGTTAGTCTCAGTTTGATGGCTTTTGTTCTAAGGCTTGCTTTCCAGCAGCCTCTGGGGGCTTGTAAGAAATACGAGTTCATCTCTGGCTGACAATGTGCAATTCTTAGGGTGAATTTGGTGGTGTTCATCAAAACAAGAACATTCTTTTGCATGATAAAAATTTAAGAACTGTTCTTATATATATTTCTATATACTAATGAGAATACCATGTTTATTAGTGCCTTAATAGTGTTACTGTTAATTATCTGTTTTTAAAATACATATATTAAGTATAGTTTAATAAGTTTCTGATCAGCAACCTCCATAATTATTATCTAGTTGTATAGAAGGCAGAGCAACCTGATGACTGAGATAGGCTGATAGGCTTTGGAGATGGGCTGCTTGGGTTCAGTTTACAACTCTGCCCTGTATTTACAGATCCTTTAATTTTTTTGTGGAATATAAAATGGAGAAATATTTCCTCCTATGATTCTGGTGAAAATGAAAGAAATGGTTCTTTCTAGGGTATTTAGTACTTTGCCTTGTAAATCGATGTACTATATACATATGTGTCTAAACATAAGTAATGAAAATTAGAAAAAAATTTAGAAATACCCTAAAGATGGAATGTTCATCATTGAAAATATCAGATGAGTGATTTTTTGGGCCTTAACTTTATTTCACCTGACAGCGCCTGCGCTGCCACAGTAAGGAGAATGCCCAAACTTTACTGAGAGACCAGCAATATATATAGAGGCCAGGGAAGGGAACAGGAGAAAACAATTATAGCCATAGGTCAGGCACCTGGGAAGTCCCGGGCGGGAAGGCAGGAATCAAGCTAAGCCACGAGATCACGGGACGTTTTGCTCTCAAGAAACCTGTGCAAACAGCTCAGCTGGGGGGCGTTGAGCCAAGCTCACCGGTTCCCAACACACCCTCTCTTTCTCTTCCGTTTGCTGGAATGGTATCTCCTTCCCTCCTGTCTGCCCCGCCCTCCTGCCCTCCTTTCCTCCCTCAGAACCCCCCAGATTCAGGTGCTCTGGCTGCAGCTCCTCTTCCTTCTCCTTGAGTAGACTTGGACTCTTTTTCTTCCACCGCTCTCTTGCAACTGTTGACAGAAGCTCTTTTGCCATCCTTAACTCTTTTGACCTCTTTGATACCTCATTTTTTGATTCCCTCACCCCTATGTCTGTCAATCTTGAGTCTTATACTCATTTTTAGTTCCTGTCTAGATAATTATTTTTCTATACTGTTGAGAAACTTCAAATCTAATATTCATACATTTGTTTTAACCTTTAATATTTTATATTGTTTTTCATGCAACCAGTTGCAAATTGAAGAGTCTGGAAATTATCTTTAATCTAATCTTTCAGTTTTATTAGTCACCAAGTTCTATTGACATTTTCTCCTTGCCCAGTCTCTGTAAGTTAGAGATACTTCAGATTTCTATTACTCAGCACCTACTAAATGTATTACTCCCTTAAGGTTCTTAATTTCCATTTTTCAGACTTTGTATTTTTCCCTCTGCCTTTCTACATCACTCTAACTAGTAATCCTCCATCTTCCCTTCTCCAGAGTAATACTCATGACATTGCTAGATTGATCAGTTCTAAGTCACAGACCATCTTGTTCCAACCTCCCCATCAAGATGCAGTTCTAGAACTCTGAGGCCTGTTAGCAGTCAAATTCTTTGGAGTATTGTAGAAGGCCTTTGGCTCTGAGTACTTTTCTGTTTATGTGCCACCGCCTTTTATTTTAGCCTCACTTTATATGTACGTGCTTCTAGGTTTTTATCTTTGCCCCCTTTCTGCTCAGTGTTATATTTTTACCTACAGTTTCTTCCATCTCTAAACAGTCTCCATTGCGACCATCCTGAGCTTTCCTACCACCCAGTAAACCCCAAGCTCAGACATTTCATTATATTTGGGTAATTTCTCTAAATATGAATTTATTGACACAGATGTACATCAGCTAGTGAATTTTTTTATAAAGGTAATGCAGTGCTTTGTGGCATACAAGTATTAATGAAGTTATTGCACTTGTATAAAATGGGAGTATTTTGTTTTTCTTTGTACATGTAATAACTCAGAAGGGAGACATGTCTGTGTTCATTATGGAGTACCACCTGTTGAGCACAGCTGCCACAGTGTTTGGCAGAGCAGCAAGCTGTGACTTCTCATAAGAGACCCTGAGAGGAGGAAGAAGAGAGGAGTGGGCCAGCAGACTCTCACCTGAGAGTCTGTCTACACCCTTCTGTACTTCCCCGCCACCATATGTCCTTCTCCAATTGCATGTGACTTCATGGAATGGGGAGATGATTGAGAGACTGTGGAAGGTTATTGAGGGCAGGTCTCCATCTGTTCAGATGTTGAGAAGTGGATATACTTCATGCACGAGCATTTTTCATAGCCAAGCTTCTATGTGTAAATCCCCCCTACACACACACACACACACACACACACACACACACACACACACTCATGCCCAATAAACTCATCGGCTTCCCAACTTGGACTTTGGTGCATCCTACTTAAGTTACAGCAGATGACCTATAAGGAACAGGTACTCAGTTTTTCACGTCTACCGGGAAAGAGTTCTTACAACGATGGTGTAAGTCAATAAATGTGATACTGTACACCTATAACCACAACACCTAGAGGGTGGAGGCAGGAGGACCAGAGTTCAAGGCTATTTTAGATACATAGCAAGTTTTAAGCTAGTCTGGCTACATGAAACCCTGTTGAGCTTGTGCATGCATGTGTGTGTGTGTGCACGCGCGTGTGCGTGTGCGTGTGCGTGCGTGTGCGTGTGTGTGTGTGTGTGTGTGTGTGTGTGTGTGTTTACATAATGGAGCTTGAAGGAAAGAGGAGCAGTATCTACTTCATCAGTTATCAGCTTGAGTGCTGCCAGGTGTGCAGGCCTGACTGCGGCCCCGCATGGATGAAATCAAAAGAAACGAAGGGACTAGGGTTACACTTTTCTTTTTCTCTGACAAAATGTTTTTGTCCATTTTATACTCATAATTCATCATATTTTATTTTTAGCCTGGTTTGGTTTTGAGAAATAAAAATGGAAATCCTTTAGGTTAGCATCTGAAATGCTAATTTTAAACTTTACTATGGCACTTGTCCAATAGAATCTGTTAAAAATTTTCATCTAGGTCAGATCTAAGTTGAGAAGAATGAGGTAACTTTAATATGAACCCAGATTGTAATACAGTCTTTCTCTCCAGTGAGTTGGCAACTCACTGTTCCATTTGTATTTTGAATTGGGGAAGCTGAGTTAATATGGATGTTTGCCAATGATAGCAAATACTGGCAAGATAGTCCTGATCTCTGTGCTTAATTATGTGGTTTTATTATAACATTTTTCACATATTTGTTGGTACTTACTAGTCTTTCTAGGTGGATTGACTTGTTTGCCAGTGACTCATATGAATTTTATTCTTTCTGAAGTTAATCATTTCCTGCCAAGTCTTCTATCTTTCTAAGAAGGCCAGCTAATATGTGTGTTTATGTATGTATATGTGTATGTACATATAATATACATTTTATTTAGTTATCCAGTTCCATCTCTGCAAGATTTTATATATTTTAAGTCCCCCTGATAAAGGCTAAGATGTGGGTATAGTAATTTATTTATTATTTATTCGTGTGTCTTTTAGTGCTGGGAATGGACTCAGAGCTTGGGTGTGCAAGGCAGGCAGCTTACTGCTGCTGAGTTGCCCTTCCAACCCTGTCTCATTTGTATGTGGTTTTTTTCCTC
This sequence comes from Apodemus speciosus, assembly GCA_002335545.1. Classification (NCBI taxonomy): domain Eukaryota; kingdom Metazoa; phylum Chordata; class Mammalia; order Rodentia; family Muridae; genus Apodemus; species Apodemus speciosus. Next base: position 15,798 of record BDUI01000475.1, on the reverse strand, counting down.
ACAGTGTTTTAGGCATTGAGATATAACAATAAATGAAATACATCCAGCCTTTGAAAAGGCATTAAATTGCATATGCACAGATTTTAAAATGATAATCAGGTTTATAACTGTAGAGGGACACAGGATGACAAATGTGTCTGTGTTTTTCCGGTACACAGGAAAGGCMGTCTGAAGTGGCGGCTGTTAGGGTTAGCACAGACAAAGGAGGAAAGTAAATAAACAAACCATGCAGACCTTTTTTGAAAGAATGTTTCCTTTAGAAGCTAAATGGAGTATTTGGTGTAAGGAACAGCAGTGACTGAGATGGCTGAGTCAGGTTAGACACAAGAGACAGAGACAGGAGCTGCAGAGGACCAGACGCGGTGGCTTCCTTCATAAGCCTGGTTTGATGGCTAGTTTTTACTCCGAGACTTGTAGCCATTGGACCATCTTAAACAGAGGAATACTGTGCTCTAACGCTGGGTTTAAAGGAGCTGTTCTTTGTATTGAGAAGGGTTAGTGGCCACATAAGGGCACAAGCAGGGAAAATAAGCAATGATCAGTAGATCAGGTAGGAGATGGGAGGGGCTTGAGCTGTGGTAGTAAAGGTATTTTGAAGTTGTTGTCAGACCCTGGATGGATAGATATATTGGTTTTCTTTCCTCATTGTCTAGGTGTGTGATGTGATAGAAAGACAGGCGTAAATTTTTGTCTTCAATTTTTAGTTAGGATCTCTGGAATTATGAAAGTGAAAACTGTCGTTAAGCTTAGTCATAAAGTGTTTCCTCTGTGTTAATTTCTTAAGACATCTGACCTTAACGTATTTTAGCTGCAGATCATTTTCACCCCTTCTACTAGGAAATAACAAAGATCTATTAGAATCACCTCTCCCTGGTTAATAGATCTGAGCTGGGGTTTCAGGCTCGTAAGACACGTCCTGCTCAGGCTGTCCCATTTTTTCCTTAGTTTGCCTACCGTAATACCCTGTGCAGGCATGGACTGGAGGAGCTCTCTTAAATCAGTGCGTGAAGCTCTGAAGTCTGTTGCATTCGGGTACCAGAAACACTCTTTTCTTCCTCACAGCTATAAAATAGAGGCTGATTTTTTTCTGGCCCTCCATTATCCCCCTCCATCTTTCTGAAAATTTGTTGATTACATGTATTTGGAACTATAATCAACAGCTATTTGAAACTTGTGCATAGATTGGAGAGTTATTATTTACGCTTCTCTCACTGAACGGTTTGCCTTTCTATTACTGAACTGGGATGAATTCGACAGTGCCAAGTTTGATGTGGTGTAGGAAGGATGAGGTGTTGTAAAAGAGAAACAAGGAACATGAGACCTTTCTGGAAGGGCAGCCAGCACTGAGCCAATGTTTGGAGGCTGGTAGAGATGGCACTGGGAGAGACAAGGAAGCTAAGGGTGGGAGTGGCAGCGCTGGTGGGAAAGCTGCTCTCAGGGCTGCAGCTATCATATATTTGTGCATCTGGTGTTCTGCCTCTCACTCTCATTCAGTTTAGGGTTTAAATCTTTACCTCAAGGCTTTTTCTTTTGACCCATGGATTATTTAGAAATTTGCTCTTTAGATTCCAAGTATTGGTGCTTCTGCTCGTCTTTCTAATAAGATATCTAGTTCAATCACAATGTGGCAGGATACTCTAGGAATTCCTAGTCAGCTCTTTTAAATCTGTTTGTGTGTGCTGTGTCCCAGGATGTAGTCTTTCTTAGTATCTGAGCACTTGGTATCTGCACTCTGCGTAGACTCTGTAATGACAGCTAGGTCTGCGAGATGATGGACTGAGATTCCCATGTCCTGCACTCAGCTCTCCATGGATGCTGGCTGTTGGCAGAGGACGTTGAAGTCTAGTAACTATAGCCGAGTTGTCTTTTTCATTTTTCACATTATTTCATCCATTTGTTTTCTGTATTTTTCCTCAGGATTTTGGTTTCTCTTTTCTTGCTTTCCTGTGGGTTGCCTGAATGTATTTTTGAGTTCCATTTTGATTTATCCATAATGTGTATGAGTTTATCCCTTTTATCAGCTTGGGTGACATATAGAACCCTAATTTCTTTTTTATTCTCTTACTTTCTTCCAWGTTTTAATAATGTCTTCTTCATGTATTAAATTTTTGTTGAAATTATGAAAAATAATTTCAAAAACTCAGGTAAAAGGAGAATCTGTTGTACTGATTTAAGCTGTATTCTACTTTCCTTCCTGATATTTCACATTTTCTAATTACATATTTTTCTTTATTTAAAAAAGTGGCTTCAGCCTTCCTTTAGGATAGAACTGTGATGATTCTGTTAAGTTTTCTTACCTTCAAATCTTTGGGTTTCTGTGCATCCATGAAGGGTATTTCTGCTGTCTGTTGTAATCTGGCAGTTCTGTAGTTAATCTTTATGCCATTCCAACACTCATGGTTTCTGATCAGAAATCAGCCCTCATTTCATTTTCCATTTAAAGATAAGGACTCATTTTTGTGCACATTCAAGATTGGTTTTTGCCCTCAGTCTTTGATTTTCTGAAATTTAATATGTTTTTGCGTGAATTCAATTTTTCTGTCTTGTGATTTGTACAGTTTCTGGACTATATAGGCTAAGTCTATTCTGCCAAATGTTAGAATTTCTAGTGAATTTTTTTATTAACTGAATTTGCTCTGCAACACTTTTGTACACGTGTATACTGTATCTGACTCTTAATGTCCCACCTATTATTTCTTTTTCTTCTTTTTTTTATAGTTTAATGTATTTTAATAGCAAACTTACAGGTACAGTACATTAAAAACATGCACTTGCATGCAGGACAGACAACTCAGAAAAGTGAGTGAGTGGAATCTATTGTATGATAAAAATGCTACAAGCACCATTTAGTTTCCGTTAATAAGAAATTTACTTATTTTTAAAAAATCCAAATGCTGGCATTATCCAGAAAATTTTAACAGGTTCATTTTTAATTGCTATAAAGTTGAACTGTTGGAATGTGTTCACTGAAACATTTTGCTTGTATTAATGCTTTACATCTTGCATTTATATTAAAAATTCACACACAAGTGAAAGTGGAGAAGCTGTCAATACCTGACTGTCTCCTGGTTTCCACTTGCAATCACCTTTTCATCCTGGCCTGCTTCTGCCAGCCCCTCCTCTACATTCCTAAACATCCTTTCCCACGCTCGTGTCTCTGTTTTGCTTTGTGGCCCACTGAATTTACTGAGAGCTATCTGGGCTGCCATGGGTCTGGAGTTAGAAATTGGAGGCTGATGAACTCACTAGTAGATGCAGAACTGAAGACAAGACCTGTCCCTCCCCTAAAATCCACCAGTAGTAGTCAGGGGAGGAGTGGGAGCTGCACAGCCTGGTCTCTGGCTGTCTGCTGGTTGGTCCAGTCTTGTGCAGATGAGGTACAGGCAGCTGGATGCGTTGTAAGATTATGACGTGTATCTTTTCTGCAACTCCAAAAACTTGAATGCTGGATGTTTTTTTGACTTGGTCCCAGAGAAGTTCCTGGGCTCTCTGTCCATCCCTCCCAGCTCACTCACCCTCACCCTCATGTGCCCACGGCAAGTTTTCCCCTGTGCTTCTTCCAGAGTAATGTATTCTGTTGTTCTGTCTTCTAGCTGGCTGGTTCTTTTTTGACTAGATCTTCCCTGTCTGGCTTGGCAACAAGTGCCCTCGGAACTATTATTTATAGTTGTTAATTGAGGCACTTTTCTTCAGTTTCTGCTTTGAAAATATTTTAACACCTCTATTAAAAACATCTGTTGTCTTTTGTCAGCGAAGTTGTAATCTTCCTGGTTCTTGAATAGGATACGGAATTTTTAGTTGAAAATTGGACATAAAAAGATTTTTACTCTCCAAGTCTCATGTAAACTCTGCTAGATATACTTGTTTGACATTACACCAGTTGGGGACCAGTAGAGTTTGCACTTCAGATTCCTTGGCTCGGCCTTGTGGACCCCAGTGGCAGGAGTGGCTCTGTTGCTAGCTGGGTGGAGTCACAGTTCCGGCTCTTCATGGAGAGCCATTGCTTGGTGATTGTTTTACTGTTGGGTGACAGTGAAAGTCCTGCTCTGTATGTAGGCCTTCTCAACAGGTAGAGCAAAGGGCGCTGGTTACTGCCAGGCTGGGGTAGAACTCCGAGCTCCCATGGCTTCTACATACCGGAGAGGCAGGATGTCCACAGGAGGCTRGCAGTCTTCACTCCATTCTTGGTCTTTTCCAGTGAACCATGGTAGACGTCCTGTGGTGCCCTTTTCAGTTTCCTAAAGGTGAAAATGGAGACTGTTCCTCATTCCTTATGAGATGCATGGGGTGGAACCGTGGGTTCTGCCATCCGTGCCTTCTGATTGTTTAGCTATAGATGAGTAAAACTGTAAAATAGAGTGAAATGAAATATATCTATAACATAGATAAATATCTGCCTTTTAGGTAACAAACTTGGCAGCCACAGATGCAGCCTGGTTGCTGCTGATGAGGGCCTGCCGAGCAGTGGGCTTTTGTGTGTCCCCCATTCCTCTCCTGTCTGTTCTCAGTCTGTACAACCGGTGTGYTTCCTTAAGTTTGTGCTTCCGACAGTGAGGCTCGGAATGGGTCCTTGATACTGTTACTGTGAAAAATGATGATTAAAAAATGTTTCTCAGGTAATAAGAAAAATGCTTGCTCTGGTTCACAAGAGGGTTTAAAGAAGATGATGTATTAAAGATTCCTATATCATTTATTTGTTTCTTTTAAAGCAACAAGAACAAAATACTGTTTTCCCTGTGTCTTTTACTAAGATACGGATTAAAACATTTCCAAGGTGAGATGGAGGAATTATGGGAGACAGATTGCTTTCCTCTTCAACTTCTGCCTGAGTTCTTTCAATTTGCTGTTTCTTTTTGGCCTAACCTAAAGTTATTACTTTCTTCCTATCTCCTTCTTCCTGGCAGGTTGAATTTTCAACTTACCTGTCCTAATATTTTTTCTCTTAAATACTAATAAAATTCTTCCTGATATTCCTTTTTAGACTGAGAGTCCAGAGAAGGGAACCCTTTCCCCGGTAGGTGTGGGTTATATAGCTGAGTGTCCTCTGATAGTCTAGGCAGATGCTGTAGTGCTCAGTCCAGCTGAGTGTCTTTTGATGGTATAGGTAGATGCTGCAGTATTCAGTCCAGTCCAGTCAGTCTCCACTCAGAGACAGAGCACCCGCTGCACCTCTTCCCTTTCCTTCCCGGCCTGATGAGTGGCTGTGGAAGCTCCTCTGACTCAGCCTTCCTCGTTCCTCATGTTCTGGCGACCTCCAACCATACATTTATTTTCATTGGTACGTCATAGCTATAATTTTGCTACAATTAAAAATTGTAATGGAAACTGTAATATAAATCCTGATATGCAGGATATCTGATATGTGACCCCTGTGAAAAGGGTCATTTGACACTCCCTCCCAAGGGGTCAAGACCCACAGGTTGAGAAACACTTCTCTAACTAGTGCTGGAACAAATTGTGAGTTTCTAGTCTTTGCTTTGCTCATTCTACTGTAGAAACTACAAGGCAGGAACAAGGGTTCTTCACACCCGTTTCACCTTTGCATTTCTTTCACACTGGCGTGTTTGCAGAGCTGGAGTTTTACACCTGGATGCTGGCATCTTTTGTACACAAAGAACATGGCCCGGCCATCTCCCTGGTCTGAGAACACTGAACTGGAGAGCGCAGCCAGGGGCTGTGTTTCTGTGACGTTCAGCTCACCTTCATTTTTTGTTTGCTCTTATTTGTAATATTTTTAAAAAGAGGTTATTACTATATTTCCTTTTAAAAATGCCATCTTTATTTGACTAAGGTGCTGCCTGTGTCTTATGTTCACTCTCACAGTAGCTCTGCTGTTCTTTGTCGGTGCTCTGTCACCCTCCTCTCGCTAGGAAGGACGCTCTTTGCTCACATCTGTGACTTACTGTTCTCCTGGCATGCTCCTTGCTCCTGTGCACTAGTAAGTCAGTTGTCTTAGCTCAGACACAGTTGTTGCTTCGTTCCACTGAGATTATAAATCTGTGTGTGATAGCTTCTTTGTGAAGCACTTCCTGCAAGCTCTCTGGCTCTCTAGCGTCTAAAGCATGAGATTTCAGGCACGAAGCTAGGTAGGCATTTTGAAGCACATTTCTTTTTCTTTTTCTTTTTCTTTTTCTTTTTCTTTTTCCTTTTCTTTTTCTTTTTCTTTTTTTTCTTTTCTTTTCTCTTCTCTTCTTTTTTCTTTTCTTTTTTTGTCCTCTTCAGAGTACTTGTAATCAGAGAAATTAAAAAAAATCCAAACTTAGTGCTACGTTTAGTGTATAGTTAAGCAATATACTGTGTAGAAACAAGCATAGGTTAATCATATAATTTATTGCACTAACATTCGTCAATCAAATGGTGTTAGAGATAAGATCAATTATATAGCTCTAATGTGTGTCTGTGCTGTTTGGTTGGTAGCAGGGAATTTTAAGGCTAGCCACTGGTAATCAACACTTTCGACAACAGGGGCTTATGACTTGACTTATACAAAACCTAGAGATTCTTAAGTGGATCCTCATGGTTGGTTGAATCCAGTAAAGACTGTGAGAAAATCTACGTCTGTTACTGATTTTTCTAAAAAGTTAAAGACAGAAATGAAAGACATAGCATTTTCCTGGAGACAATTTAATAGACTTGCTTATTTGAACTGTATGCTCAATATCCATGCTTGCTCAGTGCTTGTTTGCAAGTATGATTTGACATTATACCACTTTATGATAGTGCTGGGTAAATAAGAGTTAGAGTAAAGCTTTTTATCCTCTGGTTTCTAATAGCTACTGCCAGGTGAGCCTTATATGTTAAGATTATCAGAAGATAAGGCTGCAGCTTATTGGCTCAAAGTTCAAAGGAGAAGCATTAGCTTCAAGGACATAAATCATTGGGCCTGTTATCTGCTAATTTGTAACAGAACTGCGGGGAACAGTGTTTATCTGGACAATCTCATATCTACCTGCAGTTGAGGTTAAGGTCAGCTCTCGGGGCTCAGGTCTTTGGACTGTTCTCAGAGAAGAGGTTGGGATGTGGCGTTTCCTCTGGTTTGAAGGAGTGAGTGCTTTGCTCTTCTGAGGCTGTTTAATTTGTCTGTTCTTGAAGCCTCACTGGAGTCCAGTGTTACTATGGAGCCGTGAGAGATGAACCCGGTTAGTTAGAGACTTTCATGGTCTTTGTTCCATATGTTCATTCATTTTTCTCTATAAGTTGACTGTGAGCTCTGTTGGTTTCAGGTATAGATGGTATTTTAACATTTGTAATAGCAAAGCTTACAAAGTCACATAATTGAAGGCACCAGTGAGTAAAGTAGATGATTGACTGACCAAGTGACATCCTAAGTCTAAGAGATTCTCTTTCTTTATAGGCAAGCTTGACATTGTCTAAACAAGTCAACAAAATACAACAGAGCCCAAAATACAAAATAAGCCCACTGTTATTGCTTGGTCAGCAACCTATCATTACTTTCAGAAGTTGATCACTTCTGAATCACTGTATCAGCTGACTATACAGAAAACAACCTTAGAAATATTTGATTATATGTGTTTATTTTGCTTTGAAATACTGGCTAAGCTATATATGTATGAGCATTTTATCTGCCTGTATGTATGTTCACCATGTACATGTCTGGTGTCCACAGGTCAAGAAAGAGCATGTCTGTAACTGGAGTTACAGACAGCTGGGAGCCACCCTGTGGGTGCTGGGAATTGAACATGGGTCCCCTGTAAGAATTACATTCTAGGCCACCTCCCCAGGCCCCGTTTTAACCATTTTTGAGGGTCCGGCTCTGTTGACTCTTCCCTCTCTTTTTCCCCATCTTCTCTCTTCCTAGAAGCTCTCCTGTTGAGTCCTGTTGTGTCTGAGCCTTTCCTGTGAGTGGTGATAAGGGTCTGCCCTGTGCTTGTTAGCTATTTTTGTTTCTTCTTTGAAGAAATGTTCATTTAAGTCCTTTACCTATTTTAAAATTGAGTTGTATTTTTGATAATTGAGTTGTAGGGATCTTCATGCCTTCTAGCTTTTTCTTGTTTCTGTGAAATACTCTATTCTTGGTTACTATTCTTTGCTCTTGTGATAGGGTCCATTGATGTATAGAGCTATAAGTTTCTATGAAGTTCACCTTACTTTTATATTATGCCTGAACTTTGTCTCCAGACAAGAAGTCATTGTCAAATTCCTGTCATGACATTTTTCTCATATGTTACCTTCTTAGAGTTTTATGGTTTTAGCTCTTAGGGGTGTCCTTGATAATTTTGTATTTTGTTCTTGCATGAGTTTCATTTCTTTTGCAGTCTTGATGATGCTGTTTGCTGAGAAAACTTTGATTTGAATATTCACTCTTATTTGAGTAGACTTCAGATTAATAATTGTGATGGTTGTGATTCTGGTAAAGTCTAGGGACCCTTATGAAGTCTTAACGCTTGCTCATGTTCTCTGCCCCTCTGACAAGACCAACAGCGGATCATTTGTCCTGCCTCCTACCTCCTCAGGTGCTTGTTTAGATTTAATAATCATCTTTGCTTGTGAAAACCTAGAAGCAGTATGCAGCTTTTTTGCTGATTTAAATGACAGCCCTGTTGTACATCTGAAATTTCATTTTTAACTCTTAATGTCTTAGGACTTCAGGTTATTTTTTTGTAAAATGAATAGGTTGAAGTACATATCCTGTTGTATATATTTCACTGTGATTTCTAGCCAATTATACATATCATTTTGCCAATTAATAAAAATTCAGTGCACACAGCAGCTCTGTCTTATGCAAGGAATACATTAAAATTGATACTGTAAAATATATTTTGTATATAACTTTGTAGTTGTGATCTTTATATATGAATAGAAGTTTTAGCCATAAACAATATTCTAACCCTTTAATGATAAAAATTAATTTCTAAATGTTATTAAAATGTATACTATTACCACTCCCGTCTTTTAATGCATGAAAGAGAGTGAGTATGACTTGACATACGTTAAGTTTGCATACAGAAGAAGAGGTCCATCTAGAGTCAGATGAAAAGATGCTTTTCCATAGGAGTGAATTCCCAGAAGGGAGACTGGGGTACTTCCTCTGAGATTCTGTTTAAGGTCCATGATTGTGTGCTACATGTGTGTACTTACTGCTCTTAAAAGACCTTTGGTTTGTCCTCTCACCTGTGGTATAAATTAATAATTGTATAAATTTATGTATTAGTAGGTCATAAAATTACCTCTGAGATAGTTATTATGTGTTCTTTTTTTTAAAAGATTTATTTATTTATTATATGTAAGTACACTGCATCTATCTTCAGACACTCCAGAAGAGAGCATTAGAACTTGTTACCAATGGTTGTGAGCCACCGTGTGGTTGCTGGGATTTGAACTCAGGACCTTCGGAAGAGCAGTCAGTGCTCTTAACCGCTGAACCATCTCTCCAGTCCCTATTAAGTGTTCTAATTCATTTTATTTCATAAAATTTATGTTACCACTGTTTGCCTCTTGACTTAATAGCATGTATGAGTAAAAATGTTAATATTTATTGAGTATATTAAGTTTGTTTCAGTTTGGTTGTTTTCTCACATCTACTTGAAGAGATGGTTACCACAGGCTGTGAGATGGAGGGTTTCTTTTATACTTTTCAAATTTGAATTATCAGAATGTATTATCATAACTGAATATTTAGCACTTATTTCTGGTACATTGAAGTGGTATATTTAAATTTTTTTACTTAGAATCTTCATTATCTAGTATTTAAGGACAGTAGTGATTTTGTTTATGCTTAAATAATTAATTTGGGTTACACATGCAGATTAGCCTTCTGCTGGCTTTTCCTAGCTATAGTACTTAACATAAAACAAATATTCAATAAATCTGGCATACATACAGTAACAAGATTTGGAAATATATCTTTGGCAGTTAATGTCTTTGGCAAAAAGTCTATAAATGTGTCTCCTTTGGACATAGATTAAAAAAACCAAACATAAAATAAGAAGTAATATGCTCAGTGAGCTACAGTTCAAGTAGAGGGGTCTAATGGGAAGTGATCCCACTCACAGCAGACGGACTTGGTTCCCGAATTGCAGTCTCACTGGAATTCCTGTGCCAGCTTAAACTTATTTCCAAGATTTAGAATCTGATAAGAAAATAGAGACATATTTATTTGGTTGTCCTCTTGTGTTTCTTACTGTGTCTTTTGGATGTCTCATCTACACTAGGCTATTTTTATGATTCCTACAAACCCACCACCAACATTCAGGAAACCTGAACTTTGGTCTGATGACTTCACCGATTTTGTGAAGAAGTGCTTGGTGAAGAGTCCTGAGCAGAGAGCCCCTGCGACACAGCTGTTACAGGTCAGTTCATGCAAGGACCCTCCTTCTTGTAGCTTCCTGGAGCTGCTGAGTCTCAGGACTGCTCTCTAAAGACCGAAAACCCAGTCTTTGGGTTTTGGAGGTGGGACCCAAGCGCTCACCTCTTGTGCACTTTCCTTTGTCTTCTGTGTTCCCATGTCTGTGTCTTGTGAGCTCTTGTTGTGGGTTTATCTCCCAGCGTCTTCCTTGTGCCTCTTGACTCAGCATTGTCCCTTGACCTCCAGCTCCACTCTAATGTAAATCCAAGATCTCTGAACTGTGGGAAAAGATTATTACATGTTATAAATGCTAGTTATAAGGCTACCTGAGTGACGTATTTTATCCCTACTGTAAATAAACTCTGTATCTAAAAAACCAAGAGGCTTTTAAAAAATATGAGAATTTAAAGCAAAAAGAAATAATATTTATAATAACAGAACAAGTTTGCAGAACTTTTTCTTCTTAACAAAATTGCCTCAAAACTCTCAACTACTAAGTATGCCCCACTGTATGCATGTAGGTGTGTCTCCAGTGTGCCTCACCTTGTGTCTGACAGTGTGTCTGACAGTGTGTCTCCAGTGTGCCTCACAGTGTGTCTCCAGTATGCCTCACCATGTGTCTGACTGTGTCTCCAGTATGCCTCACCATGTGTCTGACTGTGTCTCCAGTGTGCCTCACCATGTGTCTGACTGTATCTCCAGTGTGCCTAACCATGTGTCTGACTGTGTCTCCAGTGTGCCTCACCATGTGTCTGACAGTGTGTCTACAGTGTGCCTCAAGATGTCTTATACTAACAAATAAGTTTCAGATGCTTCTTACTGTTAAATAGGAAAATAATTCAAGCCACAGTTCTTGTAAAAAAAAAACTTTTTGAGCTACCATTAAAAATAAAAGACTGGAGAGATGGCTCAGCAGTTAAGAGCACTGACTGCTCTTCCGAAGGTCCTGAGTTCAATTCCTAGCAACCACATGGTGGCTGACAACCATCCTAAATGAGATCTGATGCCCTCTTCTGGTGTGTCTGAAGATATCTACAGTGTACTTAACATATAATAAGTAAATAAATCTTTAAAAAAAAAAAAAGCACTTTACAAAATAAAAAATATATATATAATTGATTAAAGGCTCCATGAAGCAGTCTGTAATGCTTTTCTTAATTCATTAATTTATTTACATTCCAGCCATTGCTTTCCTTCCCAGTCCCCACCCCCCACAGTTCCTCACCCTATTCTCCCTCCCCCTTGCCTCCAAGTGGGTGTTCCCCTCTTCCCCCTCTCCAGATTATTTGAGTTTTGAGTTATATACAGATAGAATTTCAAAACTTAATTTGTTAATGATTAAGATGGCAAATTTGAGCCAGTGAGATAGCTCTGAGCATGGAAGGACACTGCAGTGAGATAGCCCTCAGCATGGAAGGACACTGCAGTGAGATAGCACTGAGCATGGAAGGACACTGCAGTGGGATAGCTCTGAGCATGGAAGGACACTGCAGTGGGATAGCTCTGAGCAAGTAGGGCACCGAAGTGAGATAGTTGTTTATCAGGTTTTGGAATTCTCTGGTGGAAATTGGGGGGGGGGGTTCACTTATGTATACTATCATATCATCTGCAAATAATGATATTTTGACTTCTTCCTTTCTAGTTTGTATCCCTTTGACTTCTTTTTGTTGTCTACTTGCTCTGACTAGGACTTTGAGTACTATATTGAATAGGTATGGAGAGAGTGGACAGCCTTATCTAGTCCCTGATTTTAGTGGGATTGCTTTAAGTTACTCTCCATTTAGTTTGATGATGTCTACTGTTTTGCTGTAAATTGCTTTTACTATGTTTAGGTATGAGCCTTGAATTCCTGATCTTTCCAAGACTTTTATCATGAAAGGATGTTGGATTTTGTCAAACGCTTTTTCAGCATCTAATGARATGATCATGTGGTTTTTTTCTTTGAGTTTGTTTATGTAGTGGATTACATTGTTGTATTTCCATATATTGAACCATCCCTGCATCCCTGCCTACTTGATCATGATGGATGATTGTTTTTTGATGTGTTCTTGGATTCCATTGGCAAGAATTTTATTTAGTATTTTTGCAACAATAGTCATAAGGGAAATTGGTCTGAAGTTCTCCTTATTTGTAGGATCTTTGTGTGGTTTAAGTAAAAGAGTAATTGTGGCTTCATAGAACTAATTGGGTAGGGTTCCTTCTGTTTCTATTTTGTGGAATAGTTTGGAGAGTATTGGTGTTAGGTCTTCTTTGAAGGTCTGATAGAATTCTGCACTAAAACCATCTGATTCTGGGCTTTTTTTGGTTGGAAGACTATTGATCACTGCTTCTATTTCATTAGGAGTTATGGGGCTGTTTAGATCATTTATCTGATCCTAATTTAACTTTGGTACCTGGTATCTGTCTAGAAAATTGTCCATTTCATCCAGATTTTCCAGTTTTGTTGAATAAARGCTTTTGTAGTAGGATCTGATGATTTTTTGCATTTCCTTGGTTTCTGTTGATATGTCTCCCTCTTCATTTCTGATTTTGTTAATTTGGATACTATCTCTGTACCCCCTGGTTAGTCTGGCTAAGGATTTATCTCTCTTGTTGATGTTCTCAAAGAACCAGCTCCTGGTTTGCTTGATTCTATGTATAGTTCATTTTGTTTCTACTTGGTTGATTTCAGCCCTGAGTTTGATGATTTCCTGCCATCTACTCCTCTTGGTGTATTTGCTTCTTGTTGTTGTAGAGCTTTCAGATGTGCTGTAAAGCTGCTAGTGTGTGCTCCCCAGCTTCTTTTGGAGGCGCTCAGCGCTCTGAGTTTTCCTCTCAGCACGGCTTTCATTGTGTGCTATAGGTTTGGCTGGGTATGTTGTGGCTTCATTTTCATTAAATTTTAAAAAGTCTGCAATTTCTTTCTTTATTTCTTCCTTGACCAAGTTATCATTAAGTAGAGCATTGTTCTGTGTAGATGTGAGCTTTCTATTGTTTTTGATGTTATTGAAGGTTAGCTTTAATCCATGCTGATCTGATAGGATACATGGGATTAGTTCAATCTTGTAGCTGTTGAATCCTGTTTTGGTCAGTTTTGGAGACCATGAGGTCTGAGAAGGTTTATTCTTCTGTTTTAGGATAAAATGTTCTAAAGATATCTGTTAAATCCATTTGGTTCATAGCTTCTTTTAGTTTCACTGTTTCTTATTGCTACTTTGTTTCCAACCCAATTCCGCAGTAAAAGAAATCTCAACTCAGTTAACAAAACAAGCTACAAGCCTAGACTGGGCGGATCTCCCACTACACTACTCTATTTCCATCTATATTATCCCATAGAACTTGCAGTTTCTCCAGGCTATGAGCTTCTCTCTCTGCAGCCTCTCCATCCCTCCTAGCTCCTCTCCATCCTGTTCATCCCCAGTGGCTCCTCCCCTCAACTCTCAGCTCCTCCCCCTTCCTCCTGCCCAATCATTGTCTCAGGCCTTTATTTGAAAAGTTAAGGTGGGGAGAAGGTTCACAAGACAACTCATCTGCAGCCCCTCTGAGTAGTGGAATTAGCATCAAAATACAAGCCCAGGGCTGTTCACAAGAGTTTCTCTGTTTCGTTTGTGTTTCTATGATCTGTCCTTTGAGGAGAGTGGGGTGTTGAAGTCTCCCACTATTATTGTATGACATGCAGTGTGTGCTTTGAGCTTCAGTAAAGTTTCTTTTATGAATGTGGGTGCGCTTGTATTTGGAGCATAGATATTCAGAATTGAGAGTTCTTCGTGGTGGATTTTTCCTTTGAGTATGAACTGTCCTTCCTTATCTTTTTTGATAACTTTAGGTTGAAAGTCGATTTTATTCGATATTAGAATGGCTACTCCACCTTGTTTCCTGGGACCCTTTGCTTGGAAGATTGTTTGCCAGCCTTTTACTCTCAGGTAGTGTCTGTCTTTGTCGCTGAGGTGGGTTTCCTGTATGCAGCAAAATGCTGGGTCCTGTTTATGTGTTCACTCTGTTAGCTTATGTCTTTTTATTGGGGAATTGAGTCCATTGATGTTAAGAGATTAATATTAGGGCTGGAGAGGTGGCTAAGTGGTTAAGAGCCCTAACTGCTCTTCCAAAGGTCCTGAGTTCAAATCCCAGCAACCACATAGTGGCTCACAACCATCTGTAACGAGATCTGACCCTCTCTTCTGGAGTGTGTGAAGACAGAGTGTACTTACATTAAATAAATAAATAAATAAATAAATAAACAAATAAATAAGAGATTCAAAATATTAAAAAAAGAGAGAGATTAATATTAAGGAAAAGAGATTGTTGCTTCCTGGAATTATTGTTGTTAAAGATGGAGTTACGCTTATGTGACTGTCTTATTGGTTTATTAATGGAAGATTACTTTCTTGCTTTTTCTAGGGTGTAGTTTCCCTCCTTGTATTGGCGTTTTCCATCTATTATCCTTTGAAGGGCTGGATTTGTGGAAAGATATTGTGTAAATTTGGTTTTGTCATGGAATATCTTGGTTTCTTTATCTATGGTGATTGAGAGTTTTGCTGGGTATAAGTAATCTGGGCTGGCATTTGTGTTCTCTTAGGGTCTGTATGACATCTGCCCAGGATCTTCTGGCTTTCATTGTCTCTGGTGAGAAGTCTGGTGTAATTCTGATAGGTCTGCCTTTATATGTTACTTGACCTTTTTCCCTTACTGGTTTTAGTATTCTTTCTTTCTTTTGTGCATTTGATGTTTTGATTATTATGTGATGGGAGGAATTTCTTTTTTGGTCCAATCTATTTGGAGTTCTGTAGGCTTCTTGTATGTTTATGGGTATCTCTTTCTTTAGGTTAGGGAAGTTTTCTTTTTTCTATAATTTTGTTGAAGATATTACTGGCCCTTTACTTTGGGAATCGTCGCTCTCTTTTATCCCTATTATCCTTAGGTTTGGTCTTCTCATTGTGTCGTGGATTTCCTGGATGTTTTGGGTTAGGAGCTTTTTGCATTTTGCATTTTCTTTGGCTGTTGTGTCAATGTTTTCTATGGTATCTTTTACATCTGAGATTCTCTCTTCTGTCTCTTGTATTCTCTTGTTGATGTTTTCATCTATGACTCCTGATCTCTTTACTAGGCTTTCTATCTCCAAGGATGTTTCCTTTTTGTGATTTCTGTATTGTTTCAACTTCCATTTTTAGATCCTGGATGGTGTTGTTCAGTTCCTTTACCTGTTTGGTTGTGTTTTCCTATAATTCTTAAGGACTTCTACCTGTTTACCTGTGTTCTCTTGTATTTCTTTACGGGAGTTGTTTATGTTCTTCTTAAAGTCCTCTATTATCATCATGAGATGCAATTTTTAAATCCAACTCTTGCTTTTCTGGTGTGTTGGGGTATCCAGGACTTGCTGTGGTGGGAGAACTGGGTTCTGATGTTGCCAAGTAGCCTTGGTTTCTGTTGATAGGGTTCTTGTGCTTGCCTTTCTCCATCTGGTTATCTGATGTTAGTTGGTCTTGCTATCTCTGGCTGGAGCTTGTCCCTCCTGT
>BDUI01000474.1:225080-241912 GCA_002335545.1 Apodemus speciosus | reverse complement strand
TTGAACCACTCAGTACCCCAGAGCTCCCAGGGATTAAACCACCAACTAAAGAGTACACATGGAGGGACCCATGGCTCCAGCTGCATATGTAGCAGTGGATGGCCTTGTAGGACATCAAAGGGAGGAGAGGCCTCTGGTCCTGAGAAGGCTCAATGCCCCAGTATAGGGGACAGGGAAGCAGGTGTGGGTGGGTTGGTGAGCAGGGGGAAGGGGGAAGGGTTAGGCGATTTTCAGGGGGGCAGGGACCAGGAAAGGGGACATTTAAAATGTAAATAAAGAATATATCTAATAAAAAATTAAAAAATAATAAATGGGTAGTTTYTTACTGCTGTGTGTCAATAGACACTGGAGACCTCACTGGGGAGGATGTCTGACCACCTCATAAGGGGATGAATTTCAAATCCATCTTGATCTCACATTGCACCCTTGACCCTGGAGTTGACTAGGGAGACAGGAAGTGTAAATGAAAAGCCTGTGGCCTTGAGATTTGTAGCTGCATGACAATAGGGACCAGTCATAGAAGATTCCAGAATATAGCTATTCTCTGGACTATATTGTGTCATTTATTCTTACCTAATGTGAACCAAGGGAGGAGGAGACACCACATCAACCTGTGCAGCATGCCCATCCCCCAGGGAAGAGGAGACACCTGCCCAGACCGTGAAGGACCAGGTGTGATCCACCAGCCATGTGTTCTCCTTTCTGTCACCTACAGGCACCTATTGGTGCCAGAGGACACCAATTCCATTTTCTGAAAGTGGTATGGTAGAATAAGTTCCTTGAATTCAGCCATTACAAAAGATTTTGACAGTTATGAAGGGTTGTGGAAAACAGTTAAAAATCTGGAGTAAATGAACCAGGACATTCATCCAGCATGCTATGTCACTGTATCACAGCCTTTACTCGAAATTACCCAAAATATCAGGATATCGATGATGAGAAGAGCAACCCATTTCTCTACCATAAAGAGGGCTGTCTTGGGTGATGTGACACAGGCTCTTCTCAGCTTTCTCAGGTAAGTCATCCCACAACCCATAACCCACAACCCATATCAACTGCAGATGGTTAAAATCAATGCAGTTGCACTAAGTCTCCGTGCAGAGGTGTGAATCCAGAAGGTAAGAGATGAAGCCCAGTGAGGATAAGTGAGGTGGGCTGTAGGAATAGTCAGGCTTTGTGTTCCTGGAACACCTGTTAAAACTAAAAACGACTGTTAAAAAACATAATAATAAAAGGAGTTCATTTTCATACACAGCAGGAGAGTGCCTGCTCAAYACCTGTTCTGTGCTGCCCTAAACTCCAGGTGAGAGTAAACTTGGAATACAGAGGGACATACAGACAGGTGGTGACCATCTTCCTTTGGGAAATCCAACTCCAAACATTCTGAGTCTCCTCACAGAAGCACCATTTGCAGCTTCTCTGTAGCGCTGTTGGCAAAGTGGTAGGAGGTTGTAGGTATGGGCTTTCAGTGGAGAGGTGTGGACAGCCCACACAGTTTAGGCAAGATAGAGGGTAAAGGGCCTGCAGGGGGCGCTCTGTTCAATGCCAGTTCCTCAATCAGAAAATAATGCAGCAAGCGACTCCTCTGGTAAGTGTAGTGCTCAGGACTCTGGCAGCGCATCTGTAGGCATCTCTAGCACATTGCTATTAAGTAACTAAAGGTTGCGCACAAACACAAAGGATTTTAAGAAAAAGATTGACCAAATATCTGCGCATCTTCTAGACCACAGAAACTGAAGTGGCTATCCCATTTCAAAAACTAAGATGTCCCTTTTGATGCATGCTATGCCTGAAACCCAGTCCGTGGGCCCCTGATCTACTGCGCGTGTCTGAAGCGGACCAAGTATTAATTTCTTTTGGCAGGATGCACTCGGTGGTTGCACTCGGCGGGGCTCTTAACCCGCATTCCACCAAAGTTATTAATCAAAGTAATAGTTTATTTTTTTCACCAGAAAAATAAACCGTGATGCACTCAGCACGGCGGCCCTCCAAGCGGCACTCTGGCTTTGTTTGACTTGGGAGGTGCTCTTATTATGAAGAATTATTCAGTAATGGATGAGGAGTCTCTGAAAACTTCCCCTGCACAACATTAATTCACTGAACTATATGGCAATGCCACTGGTGGGGACCACCAAGGGTTATCTGGGGCTTGGGGTGGGCCAGGGATCCCCGGAGAAAAGGCGTCCCACAGAGCTGTCTGCTGGTCTCTTGCAGCATGGAAAGATCCAGGAAATTGACTTTAGTGTAGAAGCTTTCTGCTTCCAACAGGCTCTAACTGTCCCACAATCTCCAGATGCACTTGAAGTGAAAATATAGCCCAGGTTTGCCCATCACAGTGCCAGTGATCATCTGGGTTTTGCCTATGGACACTGCTCTGTTTGTTATAAAATGCCTCTGGAAGTTTCATTTGGGATGACACACTGTTGTTTTATTGTATTTTAAATGTAAATTTTATGGCATGAGGACTAATGCCTCACTCACATTACTGCTTATCTAAGAACATTTTCCTGAAAGGACCCAGGCCCCACACATCCCTAGTTATCATCCCTGTTTCTCTTTAGCCCCTGCTTCTGCTTCTCCTACTCCCTGCCTAGGAAACCAGCATCCATTCGGGCTCCTACTCCAAATCTGTCCCCAGCCCTCCATGAACTCCCTGGGGACAAAAGGGCAGGAATGTATCCAGGAGAGCTTATGGGTGACACAGAATCTTTCTGGGCCAACTGCATTGCTGGATGAAAACGGTAATTTCTGATAACAACTGGCTTGCCATGTTCTCCCTTCCGGAGTCCTAGACCTCCTTTCTCTTCTTCATTTTGTGGCACACCTAGAAACTGGAAGGGAAGATGGGCTGATGATCTGTTAGAAGGTCCTCTAGTCTCCCCGAGACTACAAGATATACAAATTTTTAAAAGTCCAAGAAAAAAGACCCAGATGATGTGGGATCCTGTGCTAAGGCAAGAGGTATGAAGGAAAACAGAAGGCTACGTGGAACCCGGGTGAGAAGCCACGTAGAAACTCCTAGAAAGGCCCACAATGATGGAACCATCCTGCCCAGGGTCAATCCCAACCCTGGTAGCTGCCCATCTGTGGCCTCTATTTAAAAATCAAATGCCCCATAACATGTCCACATTACTTAGCTCTGACTGAAGTTTCTAAATGACAGGTGTCACAGTGTACAGGTAAAATGACTGTTTATGTCTTTTCAGAAAGAAACATTTTCAAGCTATGTTTGCATCATTGGTGTTTAGATACATGTGAGATAAGGGATGCATCAGCTATGAAATCAAGCAGGGTGGACTAGCGACTTGGCAGCCCACTGAATCCCCCTAAGAAGTGGCTACATAAATGGCAAAGTTGGAGAACCCAGAAGGCTCTTGAGCATCCGGTGCTAGGGCCTCCTCTAACTCCTGAAGCTTCCTTATAGAACACTGCAGTCTGCTCTTATGTCTAGCTCAATTCTATGCACACAGCCTCTGGAGTAAAACTAAGGGATTAAATGATGGCCTCCCTGTTCATGCTAGGACTGATTGAGACCATTATTGCATGGCACAGTTGTTTACTGCCCCACTCTCACTGTGGAGAAACTGAAGAGGAATAACTTTCACCTGGGGCCCCTTCCTATCACAGGGAGAAAGGGGAATGTCATGGTACAATTGACCTCATAGAGGAAAAGAGAACCTCTGAGCCGGAGGAGGGCTCAGACAAGGGACTCTGAGGTATGGCATGCACAGCATCTTTGTTCAGGGGTGGTTCACTGATTGCAGCGAGGCCAGCTCCGGGATCCCCATCCTGAAACATGTGAGGCTGGGACAGACACAGTAGCTTGCACATTCCTTCTTCTGCTTCCCCACCCAGCAGGGAAGCTGGTGGCTTAAGTGGTTTTGTGTTTAGTCTTTATAAATAGTCTCTACTATAACATTTCTAAACACCATGGAGAATGTTTAGCTTTTCCCAGAGTGACATGGGACTCAGAGATTGCCAGGTACCCACTGCTGCCAGCTCTGAGGGTCTGTGTTCCCATGCTAGGGCCACAGCAAGTCATTTGTCATTATCCCAAATGTTTTGTCTCCTCTGAGAAGCCTTCTGCTCCTAGACTCTGATTTCAGGTCCCAGTGCCACGGGGCATCTACAGGCTGTGAGTAATTGTTCCAAGGTTGAGGGGTGAAGTGGTGGCAATGATCCTATGCCCAAGGGGAGGCCAGCCAATGGGGGGCCCCTGCCTTTACTCCAAATTCACACAGGCTGTCATTCTGACCCCTCTCCCCCTCTGTGCTTACAGGAGAGAGGGCCTGACAACGGGCACAAACAAAATTTCAATGAAAACCTGACAGGATGGCAGAACAGACAGGCAACAGAGTTGCACTTTGTGGACAGACTTCCCCAACTTCTTGCAAAGTGGGTTTCAATACATCCAAGGCTCTGCTTTATGCTTTATGTGAATCAGGGGACTAGGGTGGGTGGGGGGGTTTGCCAATGTGTGAAAGAAGCCATCTGCACAGTAGAACTTTGTATCGAACACACAGCGACACTTCTTCCTCAGATTAAAACTAAGCGTCTTTTTTATGTCGTGATAATTGCCGCATTTACTTCATTTAAATAAAGAAAAATATCACACTGTGATTGAATTTAAACTATGAAGAAACTTTCATCTCTGAACAATTATACAATAACTAACGTATTAAGATGCAATTACCAGGGCTGGAATCCTTCCAGAGCACCGGCTTGTAATATTTTCTGAATAATTTCTTTAAAGTGTTCCTTCTGATTGCACTTTTCTCTTGCTCCTGTGATTATTTTAAGGTGGTAACCATTTCTGGTGGGTAACTGGTAGCCCTGGATTTTGTGGACAYGGAGCATTGAGTCACTCACAAAGTGGGAGCATGGACAAATAGCATGGATTTCAACAAATCTCAGAGAAACGGAGCACTTGGCGTTGTTAATGTTTTTGGCTCAGACCCTTGGTTTTGAATACATGACCGCAATGGCTAGAAAGACACAGACTATATAACGTTAGAAATGACAGTCCACAGCACATGTGTTTGTGCGCTGAGAAGCAGGGCCTCCAAGTGCCGCTGTTAAAGGACTATTCCAGGTTATGGGCTCGAGGCCTAGACCCCAGTGCCTGGATGTGAAGGTGAGCGTTTGAGGCCAGCCTGGACCTTGACTGGGGACGGGGTGGGGGGTGGGGAGATTTCAGTGTTTGAACTCTGTAGCTGCAGGAAACCACACAGGTTCAGAACCTGTTAAAGTGGGGATGTGTGTGTTCAACAGCAGCAYTGAGCAAACCCCACGCAGCCACCAATTTCGGGTATCAGCATGGGGTGCCATTTGGATGTGTTTGTGGTGTTAATCTTGAAATCGTCCTAAAAGTTTAATGAGGAAGAGGCTAAGTCCTTAACACTGCTCCAACAAGGAAAACTGGCAGCTTCAAGGTCCTGCCTTCTCCCTCCTCAGCGCTGCCTTTCTCTGCCCAATGGGAAACAACCCCTTCAAGAAAGCCAGGGGGCAGGCTCAGCCCATCTCTCCCTTGGCATGCATCCTGTATGCCAGGAAATACAGAAGGTTTGTCTACACATACGGCCTCCCGCTTCATCCCCTTTGGAGCTATGGGAATAGAATCCTATAAACCGTCATGGATCTGGTGCTGGCTGAAAGCAACACTCCTAAGTCCCAGGAAGCCGGAGCAGGGAGGCACCTCTTGTTCTTTGCAGTGTCCTCTCTGGTATCCTTATCTCCTCTGTTTTCCTCTCTGCCCACCTCCTCTCGCAGGTTCTCTTCACTCCGCCCCACATCTCTTCACTCAGCCGCACAGGCCTGCTTCTTTTCTCTTTTGGCCACATGTTTTTCTCTCTTCTATTTTCTCCACCCTATTCTTGAGAAGGGCTAGAAGCAACCGTGCTCCAGCCAGGACTGATTGTTTCTTACACTGCACATTTACGAGGTTGCTTCCACAGGATAGGAGCTATGGCGGCTTTCACGACTTAATCACCTGGCTTATGCTTCCTGTTTTGCCGTGTATTCTACATATAATTCTCCTCACGTGTGAAACCAGAGGCTCAGAAAAGTCAAGGCACTTCAAATAGATCACTCAGCTACTGTACCACCCTCAAGCTTTATCATTTCTTTTTTTTTTTCGCTTTATCATTTCTTACACACTGCCTCCATTTTCTATCTTAAAATATCGTATGCTGTGCATACTTGTAACTCTGCCTCACACTGTATGTTTTCCCTTCAAATGGAAGGGTGGAAAGGATGGTATGGTGCCTGAGGAAGCTTCTTATTCCAAGCATGAAGCAGCTGAAACATCCATGCTGATGGAGATACAGCGACTGATCGTGTTAGGGCCCATCTTTCAGGCCAACAGCTCTGAAGCCCCTCAGGCAGCAAGACTGATGGAACAACTTAATCTCACCTCATGGCCTGGAGGCTGGAGAACATGACTAGGAACAGACCAGTCCTCCAGCATCTCAGCCTGGGGATGACGGGTGTTTGTTTTGCCTAAAGAGATACTTTCTTTACTGAAAGGCTATAAAAGCCACAGACATTCTACCGTGATGTGGGTGGAAATGCCTCTGAGTCTTTTTTAGAAATAAACACGACACAAATCCCAGTGCTTAGATTTGTCCCATTTCAGGATAATGTGATTTAGGTAGGCTGAGAGGGTTTAAGTTACTGGGAAATAGCTTATGCAATGTCTCCAGAAGCATTTAGAACTTGGCAAGGTTTATGCACTCCTTACTTGTAGGTACAGATGGAAAGGTGAGGATGCCCAGGGCAGCAAGAGTTCAAATCCACCCTGGAAACCCCAAAGAGAAAGAAGCCCTGTCCAGCTTGATGATTCCTGAACATTCCCAGTCTGCCGTGTTCTACCTAAACATGACTTTCAGTTAGCAGGTTTCTGGACAAGGTGAAACCCAGAAYGCTTATGGAGATCAGCCCAGCCCAGCCCTCTAGCACTGTGAGCTAATGCACAAAAATGCTATTGCTCGTTGCAGATTTCTTTTGCAGAGAGGGCTCATGGGTACTAGAATTACCATGGTGGAATTCGGAAGCAGGAAGTGATAAGGTCACACTGAGATGGGTCCTTAGGAAGACCTTGTGGGACTGTGGAGGACAGGAAGGTTTGGGGCAGCTGGCCTTGTTGTAGAAGGGGAAAGGCAATGAGGGTTCCCCTCTGTATGTGAGCTATGGATCTAATAGTGTTTGTCAGTGAAACACAGCTGATGAATTTAAGTTTCACAAGTACATAGTTTGTAACAATGTAAATATTTAATTAGTACCAATGTACCAGCAGAGCCTCGTGTGCATGAGAAGCCATCCTGAGGGAAATCAGAGGCTGGTTGGTCCATTCGCTCTATGAGTGGGAAGTGGACATGGAATCCTCTTACATAGTGATTTTTGTTCACAGAAGTCAAAAGTCACAACAGGTTTGTCATAGAGACATGGAAGAATGTGGGTCATTGTGAGTGAGAATTCTAAGGGAGGCTTTGCGTTTAGGAGAATAGAAACAAGATGAAGGAAGAAGCTCCAGTGGCCAAAAGCCTCTTCTTCATCTCTGGGAGCCAGATGTTAGGGCTGGAACATCCCTACCCAGAAGTTGCCCTGTTACATGTCTCAAGAGGAAAGCTTCCGTCGTGGCTCTTCTCCCTCAGCTCAGTATAATTACTGCGGCCAGCATTAGCGTGGACATGAAGATTTATTCAGGAGCACTTACCATAAGGAGGATTTATGAGGCAAGGTGAAGGAAGGATTCTGGTTTTCACTAGGAAGGCCAATATCCATAATTAATTTGGGGTCAATTTTGTTAATTTACTTAATTGAGCATCATGAACAGAGATTTATATTTTTCTATATCTTGAACACCAGAAAACATTTCAGTATACAACTGACGAAGGGTGCACACATTCCACTTACAAAGAAGGCATGCCAAAAGCCAGTAAACACACATGAAATATGTAATTGTATCAGTAAGATAAAATGCAACTTACATAAACAACCATCATAATCGTCTTGGTTGCTGTTGTGAGCAATCCTCCTGTACCACAGGTTTCTTATGCATGTTGTATTTTTTATCTCTTAATATTTTAAACTACTATGGGTTTTGATTTAATTGCATTCTACAAATAGAAATCATGTATTTTTGTGATGGTTAGATTCAATGTTTTCTAATTTTGCTGTTTAGACTGGCTTGCCTCACTCTGAGTAGATGGCTGAAATTGTCAGGCTGGCTATCTTTCTCATCATGGACTGCCTGGCATTCTCCAGTTCCTCCTTAACTACATTTAATGGTGTGCAGGTATATCAGAGAGCTCTGGTAGGGTCACAGGGTCATGGGGTCACTGAACCCACCAGTCTTCACATTCACTCCTTTTCCCTTTTCTTGAAGCTCTGGAGTCAAACACTGGGACCTCAAGCATGCTGAGCAAGTATTCTATACCCCAACTGCTTCCCCAGCCCTTTGACTTCACAAACCAAAGGACTAACATTGGGAACATCAGCAAAGTCTTTGGAGCAATGCTGCACCAAACCCGGCCCTCCAGAACATGCCAGGAGAAGATTCCATGAACATCACTCCTGGGACATGGACAGAGGTTGCCATCCACACCGACTTTCCCACCTGGAGACAAGGTCACACACAGAGGACTATAACCCAAGCATTCTCCRGTGAATAAGGGAACATCACCCTCCCTTTCCAGACTTCTCAGGGGGGTAAAGTCTTATTATGCAGGATCCAGTTTCAAATAATTGGATGGATATTACAGAATGCTAGTGTCCAAAGCTGACCCTGGACATGGCAAGGAAGAAGCCTCTGCCATGGTTGCACTTTCAAGGTCAAGATGTTCTCCGTGCCTTCCAAACCAAATATCTCTCCCACACTGCAGTAAAGAGGCTGGCCATCAGAGGATACTCAGCAGCTTCTGTACCTGATGGTGTTATAAGGTCATGAATTCAGTGTAAAATCTACCCAGTTACCAGTAGTGTTATGGGATGCACCCTTACTTAATGATTTTTTTGATATTTTTATATAGTGACAAAGGTAAATTTTGAGTGTGTTTTTGAATGTGTACTGGAAAGCTGTGTGTATTTCCTTGATAATATTGAATAGCAATTTACAGAAGGGATTATGGGTACTCTTTCAAATAGCCCACTTTAAATGAGTAGCATGTCTTCCTCCTCTTATTTTCCTCTTAAAGGTGGGCTTCTTTTGAGATTTGTTTGGAAATTAACTTACTTTACATAAAGACAAGTGATTATGAAGAGCCCCTGAAGTGGTTTGAAGATTTTCACAGTAAAATTTATTACCAAGGAAGGCTTATTCTAAAATAGGTTAATACTAACATATGCATAAACACTTTTGTGCCTCACATTATATCAATAATATTAATAGAATATACAAAGTTAATGTAGCTCTTATGCAAAAATATATATAATTTTTAATTAAATCTTTATATATATATAATTAAGATATGGGTGGGAATACACAATGAGAATCTTTAATTTCCCTGACTATATGTTGTCAAAATGACCAGGAAATAACATTATAGATGCAGCCTCATTTGTGTTTCACTTGTCATATAATCCAAATTATTATAATTTTCTTGAAATTCAAATTATTTGGTAATATTAATTTGCTGTAGCTGTTTGCTGTTTGTGCCAGGCAAGCAGTCTATACCTAAGTTCCATCACGAGACCTTTAATTTTACATATAGGGGTCTATTCTTTTTGCATATATTTTTGTTACTCTTGAAGAAATCAGTGAAGCAATAGAATGGGAATTCACACAGCCACCAAGTTTTTGATCCTGTGGCCTGTAGACCTTTACTGTGTCCTTGGATGGGTCTTCCCTAGAGCCACCCATTAGACTACCTCAGCTGCCCTTCCTCCTGGTATCATCTCTGGGTAATAGAGGGGTAAAACAGCAAGCATCACCTGTTTTCTGACAACTCCTCCATGTAACAAGCCAGACAGGGCGGTATGGCGTTGGCAGGTATAACCCTAGGGCTCACTGGCCATGCAATCTAGCCAACTGTCAGGTCCAGGATCAGGCATCAACAGAACAACTGCAGTTCCCATGTAACCCCAACAGACACATTGCAAACCCAGGACATTGGTGCATCCTATGAGTCTTTGCATACCTCTCCCTGCATGGGGTGGGCCCTGCCATCTTGCCAATGCAGGCCACTGTGGTTGACCTACTTTCCTTGGCACTTTCATGAGCTACCTGTAGACCTGTAGTATAGAAAAAAAATCCCATCTATGAATTTCCTCTATGTGGAGAAGCAAGAATGTGCTTATTATAAGTAAAGGATAAATGGAATATAGCATAATAAAAACAAGAAATCTCTGTACAAACATAAGGATAGGAGTTCATATCTCCAGCCTCCATGTAACAAGCCAGACATGGTGGTATGGGGTTGGCAGGGGTAACTCTAGGGCTCACTGACCATAAAGTCTAGCCAAATCTATCAGGTCCAGGATCAGTAAAAGGAAATTTCTCAACAAATAAGATGTATATTAATTGAGGAAGACACTTAATGTTGACCCTGTGGTATACATGGGTATACACCACTACACACACACACACACACACACACACGAACAAACAGACACATGAACAAACACACACATGTGCATGCACACACACACACACACACACACATCTATGTTATCACAAACTTATCTCCTCCCACTGACTGCTGGCCCCCTTCCCAAAATTATCTACCACTAATACCTTTTCTTCCTATTATTAGGAATGTACGCAGAGCCTACTCCCATAGGAAGGTTATTTCTCTTGAAAAAGTTAACACACACACACACACACACACACACACACACACACACACACACACACATTCACACACCTATGTTTTTAATGCCAGAGCCAAACAGAGAAAGCTGTGGATCCCATGGTAGTTAATTGACAATACCTAAAATCACATAGAAAGGAAATCTCTGAGGATAGTTCTGAAGGAGTTTCTAGACTATAGAAATGGAGGTGGAAAGATCCCCTAACCCATGATTTGGGCAGCAACATGGAATGGGTTGGGGTGCTGGACTGAATCTGAGAAGCAGAGGGGAGCTGAGCATTAGCCTTCTCTCCCTGCCTCCTGACTGTGGTAGCCATGTGACCCACTGCCTTTTACTTCCACAGCCAGCACTTCCCCACTATGATGGACTGTCCCCTCAAGCTATGGAACAGAGCATGCCTTCCATCTGTAAGTGATGTGTGTCAGGTATCTTTGTCCTAACACCGAGAAAAGCAACTGCTATGGAAACACATGTCCACAAGGCTACAATGGAGTCTGCTCTGACTTGTACAACAGGCAGGTACATTTCCCCTATCTGCTTTGTATCTTCAAGACATTCAGTGATTCCATGTCCTCTGCACACAGTGAGAGAAACTAGAAGCAAGCCCTGCCTGGCAAGAGAATAAATCAATTTCAGCCAACCTTGCGTTCCAAATAAGCAAGTGTAGTCTACTAGAAGTGAATTTCTGGCATCCCAACAAACAGAAAGCTTAGAGTAGTGCAGAGGCACATTTATCCTGTCTGAAGAGGCCTGTGCTATGGTCATGTGTCCATGTATTCCTCCCCTGCAGACTCAACTGATCTCAGATTCCCTGGACATGAATGGAGTTTTCCTCCTTGTTATTACTTGAACAACAAGACAGTACAGTAGCTATTTAACACTGGTTAAGCTTCTCAGAGAACACTAAAGGTATATATGTGGGCCAAAGCCTACACTACTTTATTTTAGGGACTTGGAGTTCCTGAAATTGACCTCTCTAGGGGCTCTTGGCCAGCCTTCTGCAGATACTTAGAAACTGCCCTTTGTGGAGGGAAGCCACAGGCAGGATAGCATTTCTATGCCTTGGGTGGATTTCTAGGAATCTGAGATATGGAAGTCAGAAGACCTTAGTGATCAGTCCATAAGGACTCCATCTCTTCAGAAATACAGTAAGTTCGAGCCTACGTGTGGTAGACAGAATAGAAAATTCAAGTTGTTTGTTGCACTCACAGGGTATGCTGCATGCAGGGCCAGAACACCCACCCTCTCTGGGGCCTGTCTTGTCTGAGTGCTTCCAACTGATGAAGAGGCTCAAATGTCCAGGAAGGTTTGCATTGCAAATTCTGTCAGTGTTTCTCCAGTTTCTTCATCCCCCCCCCACCCCGACTTGCTCCTAAGGGCCTTTCCTTCCGAGTTTGCTTATCCTGATGTCTCTCTTTGCATAAAAAGCAATCCCATAATCCTTTGGATCAAAGAGGCTGGGGTTTATTGACTGACTTCCTAGTGTCAGAGGTTAGAGCATACTTGCAGACACGGGGGATATTAGGAAATAAAAAGGGTTACAAATTTGAAAGTCAGGGATAAAATCCCAGCACCCAGAGAGATCATCCAGGCTATAACAATCCGCTACTGTAGATTTTGTATGCGTCTCTAGAAGTCAGTCAAATAATCTAGGCAAGAAAACAAATCACCCACAGATGAGACTCTCATAGAGGAGTCACAGCCCCACCAGACTGCACAAGTAAACAGAGACTGGAACCATAGCAACCCCAGGAGCCACATCACACACCAAGATCAGAGGATGAGAAGGAGGGCTAAGGCCTGGGCTGAGAGCATGCCAGGGTGTCGCACTCATGAAGAGAGAGAATGCCAGCATGGCACACTTATGAAGATGCAGTGGAAGAGCCTGAGAATACACCTAAGAGCAGAAGTCTAGCTTGATGGGAGCTGCTGCCTGTGGGGACCTAACACTGCCATAAACTGCTATACAAGTGTGTTCAGGAGCCTGGGAAGAAGCATTCTCAATACCAGCCTCTGCCCAAGATACTAGCTAATTTGATTAGATCCCCTGCCTCTGCTCTGGGGGTTACTATCTTCATTATTGATAGGTAGCATGTGCACAGCCAAGGCAGCTGATTGCACCATTCAGGCAGTTTCCATATCTGAAGTCTCAGTCCTACCAAGTAATGTTTGAGGGATATGGGCAATGGGCAGGAGCTGAACTTGATATAGTTGGGGGTAGATAGGACACACAAAGTATAGTGGCACACTGAGAATACATTATGARAACCAACTACTAGAAAATCGAGAAAAAGATTGATCCTGTGATGAAAGGAGAGTCACTGAATCATCAGCCCCATGGACTCTCTGACACAGGACTAGAGCCTATGCTGGCACGGAGGGCTGTTACCAAACAGGTGGTCTTGCTGGGGGCCAGAGTTTCTCAAACTCTGCTCATGATTGCCTCTCTGATTAGATTTATCATATAAATACAAATCTTCTGCCTGCTTTGACCATGATGCCCACGGGGCACACAAACAAGAGTGTGCTACCTGGTACTCACTCCTTTAGTAGATGAAGTGAGGGCCAAGACTTTTATAGATTCCACTATCCAACCAAACCCTGGTCAGTCACAAGCATTGCCACTGTTCTGTGGATGTGACAGAGGAAGGGCCCTCTTCCCTTTACCCTCCCTCCATCCTGATCCACGGTCCTCAGTCTCTCCCCCTCTCTGTTTTTCATTCCTCCTTTCCTTTATTGCTTCCTCCCTTTCTCGCTCCTTTCCTCCTTGTCCTTTGTATTCCTCTCCCTCTCCCTCTCCATCCTCCTCCCTCTCTTCCTCCTTCTGAACATTGCCCTATCTTCAATGGATCAGAAGTGTCTCCTGTCTTTGCCTCTCTGTAAATAACAAACCTGCTTCTATAATTTGTATATGTACATGGTTTGTCTTATAGACTTCTGGAAGTTGTTAAAACTATAACCAAAGATGTAAATAACAGAAGTAACTCCTTCCTTTTCTCCTTTCTTCCTCCCTTCCTCCATCCCTCCCTCCCTTCCTCCCTCCCTCCCTCCCTTCCTCCCTCCCTCCATTCCTTTCTTCCTTCCTTCCTTCCTCCCTTCCTTCCTCCCTCCCTCCTTCCCTCCCTTCCTTTCTTCCTTCTTTCCTCCCTTCCTTCCTCCCTCCCTTCTGGCCCGTCCTGCTTTCCTTCCTCTTCCCTCCCTCTCTCCTCCCTCCCCTCCTCCCTCCCTTTCTCCCCCCTTGCTCTTTTACTTCCTTCCATCCATCTTCCTCCACTAACTCAGACTCTACACATCCCCCACTCACCTAGAACTCATTCATTTAATCACAAAGCTTAATGTGACTCACACAGGAACTTCTGTCACTGAAGTTATTTGTCAGCACTGCCCAGAGAGGGTTTGACAGATAAAAGCCACCATGTCTATCTTATTTTAATGAAGGGCACAAAGTTGCTCCATGGCTCTGCTTTGCCAGTCAATGAGAGCCTTCCTGCCTACCTCCTTTTACAAAGTTCTCACCATTGACAAAGGATCTGCATTCATGGGATTCTGTTCCTTCATATACTCTGCATTATCCTTTCTGAAAAAAATCCTACCATCATATACCAATCTCTCATCCTTAGAGAAAACTCCTACTTCCTGAAAGACACAGAGTTCATCAACAGAACAGAGGAGCAAACCCTTCTAGTTCCTGCCTCCTGGGCAACAGCTTTTTAGAATGGACTCAGTCTAGTCATCCAGAACAGGCTCACACACAGTAAATGATATGAACCAGGCCAATACAGTGAGGCAATAAGGGACAGAACAAACACCAAATTTATTTTGAGCTCAGCTCAAGGCTGAACTTGCAGAAGTGGATGAAACATTTTCTTTCTATATGCCCCATGTGTCATGGAACCTGGAGCCCCACAAACCATGGGGGACCCACTCTAGGTTTTTATCTTCAGGCACCCACTTTCAGTTTGCGGGGCAAATATTTCTTCCAGTATGAAAAAACACAGGCACTGGTATTTGGGCATTTCCCGTAATCATTCCCAAGAAGCACAGGGGAAAAGGCTAGGGTTCTTCACTTTTTTTCAGGTAAGATGTTGCTTTCCAGAAACTTTCCAATTACTTTAAGAGCTATATACAAAAAGAGTGGAGGGATATGAGGCCTGTCTTAACATGGACCTGCAAGTCTCACTGGTCCTTATTACCCATCAGGCCATTCTTTGCCACTCCAATCACCTGTTTGCTATCATAAGTTGATGAACACTTCAACATTGGAGTGACTCATTGGTGCAGTTCAGGATCTCTTTCTGTGCCTTGTGGCTGTTTCTAAGAACATTAACAAACATAAATTAACAAAAACAAGCTAAAATTAGACGTGATGTCCTATTAACATACTTCAGTAACACTCTATTGAAAGCAGTAATTTTGGTAGAAATTTGCACACCATATGGTGTAGCTGACTGAATTGTTTACAGAACACTTGATATAAAGGTAATTAAAATATTTGAAGTAAATATTCAAAGGCAGCAAGTGATCCTCAGCTTGCCCTCAAATGTTCTCAGTAGTTAGTATTAATGTTTAAGACCCTGTCTGCATTATGCAGTTAATGGCTGACATGGGTTCACTGGATCTGATGTTGTGGCAGAATGAAACTATAAATATTTGCCTAGATGGTTTGACTCATTGGACTGAGGTCTCAGTGTGGGTCTAGTTATTGTGGCTTTGCCAATGTGAGCCATGTAGTCTTTCCACCAGCAAAATAATGAGATGTTTATCCACGTCAGTAGACCAGAAACTGCCTAAAAGTACTAGCTGTTCTTCAAAGTGGGTATGTTCCGGAATCCCTGGCCCATTACTGTTCCATCAGAGTAAGCAGGGAAGCATTTCTGTTATAAGTAAGGATAAGAAAACCTTGCTCTGTGAGAAACTGTCATCTACTAAATCTGGTAAACACTGTATGACACTGAGTCCATTGCTGCCAGGTTCTGTGGGTGGGCTCTGAGAGTGAAAAGAGTCCATGTGTGCCCTACTACCTAGAGAAGTTCTGTGGGTCAAAACCCCTTCAGGTATCTAGCAAAGGGTCACCTAGAACTTTCAGAAAACATAGAGATTTACATTGTGATTCATAAAGTATCAAAATTATAGTTTTGAAATTGCAATGAAAATCCTTTTTATCATTGAATGTCACCAGAGCATGAAAAACTGTATTACAGAGTTGCAACCTTAGGAAGGTTGAGAACCCCTGCCCCAGTAGGGGGAGGTGATCCTCGACMCTCTTCCTGCCACTGCTCTCCAGCACACAGTAGAGGCCCAGTCAATGTGTTAACCACAGTGTGAACTAGAACTTTCATGCACAGGTAGAGCCTTTTTCCTCTCTAGGACTGATTCTTATCTCAGGCAAATCACTGCATTCTTACAAAGCTGAAGAAGACAGGAAATTATTACCATGAATAGGTTGTTGGCTACAGATATTCCAGATGATGTGGAGGGGTGTTGAGCATTGGTGTGTGGAAAGATTTGGAAGAACAGGTTCAGAAAGCCCAGAGTATGGCAAGCAGAGGATGGCCGTTTTTTTTTTTTTTTCCTTTGGATGACTAAGAAGACAGGTGGGTCGTGGGGCTTATAAGCAGTAGGGAATTAGCTGCAGGGATTTCAGATGGAAATAAGGATATTTTTAGGCAGCAGCAACTAAACTGGAGGCCACAATGCAGTACAGTTATGTGCATGGAGGACAAACAGCTTTAGAACTTTTAAGGTTAGTTCTGCTAGGTTTGTAGTAACCCCCCCCACCCCAATTTATTACCATATCCCTGTCCCTTTGGATTAGGATCCAGCATCCTGTTCTAGTCCTGTGGTGTATATTTTTTTAATTCTTTTGTTATTGGATATATTTTTATTTGCATTTCATTTACCTTTTCCTGGACATCATTTGGTAGGTAGATTGTGTCTTTGGTGTTCCAAGATTCTAGGCTAATATCCACTTATCAGTGAGTGCATGCCATGGGTATTCTTTTGAGACTGGGTTACTTCACTCA
>BDUI01000474.1:78552-97886 GCA_002335545.1 Apodemus speciosus | reverse complement strand
CCACCCCTTGTCTTTTTCCTCTGGAAATGAACCATGTGAAGAACATGTAAATCTATTTTTCCACCTATGGAGAACCTATTTTAAGCTCTCTCTCTCTGTCTCTCTCTCTGTCTCTCTCTCTGTCTCTCTGTCTCTGTCTCTGTCTCTGTCTCTGTCTCTGTCTCTGTCTCTGTCTCTCTCTCTCTCTCTGTCTCTTTCTCCCCCTTTCTCTCATAAGAAATTGTGCATCTTTAACTCAGGCACACAGAAATTATGATTCAACAGCAGTGTATATTTAATTAGTGTAATCTCGATTGAATTTAATTACCTAATGAATTATTTGTTTAAAAGGTAGACCGCCTCATTTGCCAAGTATCCAGCAGACCCCCCATAATTTGCTGACATTTAAGGGCTGATCTTTAGCTCTCAGAGTCTGTAACTGTTCCTGAACAGCTCATACACAGATTGATCCAGGTATGTGAGTGATGGACAGCCAAGACATCCCATCAGTAAGAAGGGTGGTTCTCTTCTGCATGGGGCACTCTGTGAATTAATGTCCTCTGACTCTTTTGTATGTACATCTAGTTTCATGCTGTAAGCGTTTCATGTACTTAGTGGCACACCCTAACCCCTGCAAGCCTGTGAGAGGACTCACTTGTCATCTGTATTTATTATGAAGTCCTGCTTGCATCAGGAACTCCCCTGAGTTCCCCATGCCAGGCTCCAGGGTGCTTTTCCACCCTCTCCTGTTGGTGAAAAGTCCTTTGGTTATATGGATATCAAACTATGGAAATTGAAGCTAAACTGGGACAGACTTTAAATTGAACCTTCGGGTCCTAAACCTTGCACCACACAATTTCCTATTTCTTCCAAAGGTGAGAGCAAATAATGGCCAGCTGCTGTCCTCTGTGGGAGGCTCCAAGGATATTCTGTTTGCAGACACATTCAACTCAGTGGGTCTAGTACAAAGATTCCAGTTTACAGACTAGCAGGTCTGCTGGAATCTTTTTCTGGCTGCTYTGGAAACTGGCCCACCTGGGCTCATGTTCTCTTGGTTTGAAAAATCCTCCTCACTTCTGTTTGTCTGTGGTAGGAAGGAGCTTCATCAGGAGCATTTAAGAATGGATAGGGGAGGTATGTCTTTCTGAGAATGCTTGCCACCCTGATGAAGATAAAAGAAAAAATGAGACCACATAGAGGTCATATTTCTGGATGATCTTCACAGAATGCTTTAAGTTCAGGTGTGGTGAGTATTGTCAGGAAGGTTGATAAGAGTTATTAAAATCCATTTTCCTGAGAATCTCTGAGTTTTACCATAGCCATGCGTTTCAAAACGGGTGCTTTAATAATCAGTAGTGGCTTTGTTATAATATAAACTTAACCACATTCAATTATGGCTATGATAGCATCTTTCTTCCCAACCAGCAGGATAGTGTGGATGTGCTTTCAGGCTTATTTATGGATTTTCTTCACATACTCTTCCAAATAACAAGTGACAGTAACAACTCGAGAGGACTTGAGATAATAGCTAAGCAATGATAACACATTTCTCAGATCTGAGCAAATCCACAGATGACTTGCTAGTCAGACCCTCAGAGGAAATGATACACACAGGACGGAAGGATAGGAAACCAAATGGCACTTTTGTGCTTGACACTTCCAAAAATGTTTGAAATTTAGACCAAAACACTGATAGTATTTCCTATCACCCTGCAAACATTTATATCACTGCAGATAAAAGTCGACACACTAGACGTCTCTTAGAACATCTATTGACAAATACACACACTCAAAAGTAGAACACATGCCAGGGTATGTGCACGCCAGACCTCACAGGTTGATGGGTTAAAAAATCTGTTTTCTGTACTTTAGAGACATCTGTCCAGCAAAGATGGCCATGAAACTAGTGTCTTAATAGTTAGTGGGCACCTGGGAAATTCTGAGAAATTCAGGATATATCTGTGGTCTACCAACATTTTCCAAGACTAGTCTTTCAGATAAAYACAGGCAAGACCCAATGCCCTTAGCTATATGWCTATTGCCTTTTTTCTTACTTAACTGTCAGCCCAGGCCATTTTCTGGAGAGGATCTACAGTTTGGAGTTCTTGGCTGGATTCCTCTAGTTCCTTCTTCATTTTCTAATGCCATGTGTTTCTTGGAAATACATCTCCCAGAGGGCAACACTCTTTCTTCTTCTCTTTCCCTCTCTACACTCATCCTACTTTTCCTTTGGGAGTAGCCAGGGGTATGTGTATACACAGAGATTTCTTAAACTCAGAGAAAGTTGTGAGGCCAGGAGACCAGCAGGATGAGTATAGAGAGAAGAAGAGAAGAGGAAGGAGTGTTGCCCTCTGGAAGATGCATTTCCAAGAATAAGTTGGCTCAAAGGAAGCAACATACCCATGACTAAATGGGAAGCCATTGTAGGCAAAATCCCTCCCCTCCTTGTACCTGGCACTTCTATAGATCCTTTTAAGGCTCTTCCATTTCAGAGCCATCCTCAATGCTCTCATTTGGCCTATAAGCTGCCCATCATCTTTTATGTCACATGACTTCCAGAAGATATCCACATGACTTGAGTAGGGTCCTCTTAGAAGATGATAAATAAATTTTAACTTTCCCCAAGTATTTGTTGACCTTTCCTATTGAAATTTCTAACAACATGGTTGCAGAACAAGCAGGTCAATTTCTGCAGACGGTGCCAGATGCCGCCTTCATTTTTTTCTTTGCAGCACATGTCAATTGCACTACCATGACACCATTCCCAGCATGGAAATCACCAAGCTATCATTTTGTATCAGTGACATTTCCTCTCACTTACAGAGGAGAGGTTTTCTGTCACCATGACCACCAGGAGAACCACTCAGGTCCATAGTCCCTGAGGAGCCGAGTGTACTTCACGCTTGGCCAAAAAAACAACTCCAGTAAAAAGAGGCAGTCTGAACCCACTCCTGTCTACCAGTAGGTGTGCCTTCCTGAAAGTGTTCGGGAGGGACCACTGGTCATTTCACAAACTGAAGACTGTGACATCATCTCTACAGTTGAGTTATGTGGCTTATTATAAGCCCTGGATTATTATAATCTTGGCACTTGGCACAGAGACATATGTACATTTAGGGAAAAACAGGCCAGATGACCTCTCACTGCTCCCCCAGGCTGCCACCACCCTGACATCATCTCCTGATGGCCGGATACTCCATACCCTCCCTTCTTCCCACAACCTTTCCTTCTTCCCTTCTTCCTTAATACTTTCTTACCTAGTTATTCTCTTTAAGCCCATAGAGAACAGCATTGTGTGCTGTGGGGGAAGCTAAAATAAATCACTTGTCTAAGTATCTAAATGTCTAAATTAGACATTAAGTGCCACACACAGAGACACCTAATGGTTCTGCAAGGCAAGAAGCACTGGGTCAGGCACCAGTTATTACATTTAAGCTCAGCTTCCCATTGCCTRCTGTGTTCCTAGGGATCTGCAGGGCCTGCCCCTCTCTTYAGACTGCAAATGGGTACCCGTTGCAGCCTGCAAGTCAAGGAGAGGATGAGGGTTCATTTTCTCTGTCCTATGCTGAATCTACCTAGCTAGGCGCCTTTACCAGCCAGCAGCTTCCTGCTGGTTTCCGTCACTTCTGATGTTACATCACCCAGTCTGTTGTCATCCCTCTGAGATCCAGTCTTGGGTAACATTTTATTTCCCTCCTGTCTTTGGCTCTTCAACCCAAGGGTGCAGCTGTGCCCTCTTCCTCCATTTTTTTGTTATGATATGAATATGAAGTGCCCTCCAGAGGCTCACACTGGTTCCTAGCTGGTGGTACTGTTTTAGAAGGTTCTAGAAACGTTAGAAGGAGGGACCTTGCTGAAGAATGAAGTCACTAAGAGGCATTACCTTGGCAGGTCACTAAGGAAGGGTCTCTGGGCTCTGGCTGACCTCTTCACCTTGTGCTGGGTGCTGTAATGTCCTGCCTGTATTTGA
Source organism: Apodemus speciosus (assembly GCA_002335545.1). Taxonomy (NCBI): domain Eukaryota; kingdom Metazoa; phylum Chordata; class Mammalia; order Rodentia; family Muridae; genus Apodemus; species Apodemus speciosus. Next base: position 93,937 of record BDUI01000474.1, on the reverse strand, counting down.
GGAGCCAAGCAGCCATGTACAGCCTCTGAAATCACACAAGGTATACCTTTCCTTTCATGGCTTATGTCTGCTGCTTTACTCATAGCTCTAGAAAGCTGCTACATGCACTAGAACACTGAATGTTCTTATGCTATAATTTCTTTTCTGGATTCTGCATCCAGGGAGGTTACAACCAGATACCTCAGATTTGGTTTGTCTCACAGTTTAGAGGCTAAAAGCTCCAAATCAAGGCGTCTGCTAGATGAGTTATTTTAACTGTTGGGAGTGGGGCTTGGGGCTCTGCTCTGGGCCTGTCTGCCTTAGTTTTAGGTGATGGCTGGCAACCAATTGGTAGACATAACACCCCAATCTCTGTTTTCATCTTTAATGCTTTAATGTTAATTTTTAGTTTTCTTTTTTTATTGAAACAAAGTCTCATCATATTTCTCAAACTTATACATGAACTTGATAGCTTCTGCTTTAGCCTCCTGAGTGGTGGGMTTGCAGGTGTGCAAGGATTGCTCTGACAGGTGTGCAAGGACACCTGACCGCGGTCGACCTTTTCCAACTTCCCCTCATCTTCACTAATTATGCTTTACTTCCAAACAAGGTCACACTGTGAGACATACCAAGGACCTGGATTCCCACACTTGCACTCTTCTACCCACAACAACACTTAGTTCAGAGTTCTTCACAAAGACCGAGTCTTCTCTGTTCAAGCCATAAATGCTACTCTGTCTCCTGGCTAGGCTCTGACTTGAGAATTTATATCCATGAGGACAGCCATGAATCTGTCAAAAAGGAAGTAGTACAGTCATCATTAATGGAAGGTGGGTTTGCCACACAGAGAACCTGAATAGAAAGCATTTCATAGTCTCAGACATGTCTGGGGACCCATGGAGGACAGAGGCAAAGCTACAGTGTGAGGCTTATCAAGAGATATAGGAGACACTGAGGCCTGGTCACCATGAAAAATGCCCAAGACACAGAGGTAGGCTTTACTCTCATGGCAATRCAGGAATCTAGAACATATCTAGAAAGAACAGGTGCAAATGTAATATCTGAGGGGTGTGAAGGGGTTCACTCACACCTGAGCTGTAGGATCCAAGAAGTTTAAAGCAGAATGATGGCTGCACACAAGTCTAAAGTCACAATTGGTGGAGCTGACTATAGGTCAGACCCAACCTGGATTTCTTTATTATTCTCTCCTATAACTTCTAGCCCTCTGAGCATAAAAGGTAGTTCTGATGAGGCCAGACACAGATGCTGCCTGGCAGCCAGTGTGAGTGCACACAGCCTACTGAAGAGTRTGCTTGTCTGTTCTGTTTCCAGTATCGGAGATTGTCCTTCCAAGTTACAACCAGACCCCCTCCCTCTTTTCTTCCTCCCCGCTCCTGCTCCCTTTTCTTCTGTAGCCTGGCTAGCCTTGAATCTGTTGTCTTTCCTATCTCAGCCTCATGAGTAACTGGGACATCAGGCCTGTGCCACAAGAAATTTTACCCCTGCCCTTTAGGGAAAACAGCTCCACTTTCTGCATTGTATTGATTGAATATCAAGATATAACTTTTGAAGTCTGGAAAAAAAAGGCCTAGAACTTGAAAGCACTTGCTGATTTTGCAGAGGACCTAAGTTGAGTTCCCATCATCCATATGGCATGGCATGCCTGTTCGTGACTCCAGTCTCAGTGTATCCAACATGCTCTTCTGATCTCTGAACATACCAAGCACTCTCATGGTCTACATACATACACACAAGCAAACACAAATACACATAAAAAAGAGCTTTTCCTTGTGTATTAATAAGAGATTGAAAAGCCATATTCAATTTCAAGACTTGACTCTCTCATCTGTGGATGAAAAGATTTGGACTTGATAAATTGCACAAGACATAAAAGACCACCTTTCCAGGACTATCTCAGAATTCTTCCTCATGTCTGAAGGTAACAGTTATATCCTTAATTCATAATTTTAAAGTCTGGCATATACAATGGGATCTGGAATAAGAAGTGAATGGAGACACAACCGGGTCAACCTAAGTGTGCTAGTTGTTTATTGTGTCATCTTGTTTTTCATTTTCTTTTTGTTGTTGTTGTTGTTGTTGTTNACCTTTTCCAACTTCCCCTCATCTTCACTAATTATGCTTTACTTCCAAACAAGGTCACACTGTGAGACATACCAAGGACCTGGATTCCCACACTTGCACTCTTCTACCCACAACAACACTTAGTTCAGAGTTCTTCACAAAGACCGAGTCTTCTCTGTTCAAGCCATAAATGCTACTCTGTCTCCTGGCTAGGCTCTGACTTGAGAATTTATATCCATGAGGACAGCCATGAATCTGTCAAAAAGGAAGTAGTACAGTCATCATTAATGGAAGGTGGGTTTGCCACACAGAGAACCTGAATAGAAAGCATTTCATAGTCTCAGACATGTCTGGGGACCCATGGAGGACAGAGGCAAAGCTACAGTGTGAGGCTTATCAAGAGATATAGGAGACACTGAGGCCTGGTCACCATGAAAAATGCCCAAGACACAGAGGTAGGCTTTACTCTCATGGCAATGCAGGAATCTAGAACATATCTAGAAAGAACAGGTGCAAATGTAATATCTGAGGGGTGTGAAGGGGTTCACTCACACCTGAGCTGTAGGATCCAAGAAGTTTAAAGCAGAATGATGGCTGCACACAAGTCTAAAGTCACAATTGGTGGAGCTGACTATAGGTCAGACCCAACCTGGATTTCTTTATTATTCTCTCCTATAACTTCTAGCCCTCTGAGCATAAAAGGTAGTTCTGATGAGGCCAGACACAGATGCTGCCTGGCAGCCAGTGTGAGTGCACACAGCCTACTGAAGAGTRTGCTTGTCTGTTCTGTTTCCAGTATCGGAGATTGTCCTTCCAAGTTACAACCAGACCCCCTCCCTCTTTTCTTCCTCCCCGCTCCTGCTCCCTTTTCTTCTGTAGCCTGGCTAGCCTTGAATCTGTTGTCTTTCCTATCTCAGCCTCATGAGTAACTGGGACATCAGGCCTGTGCCACAAGAAATTTTACCCCTGCCCTTTAGGGAAAACAGCTCCACTTTCTGCATTGTATTGATTGAATATCAAGATATAACTTTTGAAGTCTGGAAAAAAAAGGCCTAGAACTTGAAAGCACTTGCTGATTTTGCAGAGGACCTAAGTTGAGTTCCCATCATCCATATGGCATGGCATGCCTGTTCGTGACTCCAGTCTCAGTGTATCCAACATGCTCTTCTGATCTCTGAACATACCAAGCACTCTCATGGTCTACATACATACACACAAGCAAACACAAATACACATAAAAAAGAGCTTTTCCTTGTGTATTAATAAGAGATTGAAAAGCCATATTCAATTTCAAGACTTGACTCTCTCATCTGTGGATGAAAAGATTTGGACTTGATAAATTGCACAAGACATAAAAGACCACCTTTCCAGGACTATCTCAGAATTCTTCCTCATGTCTGAAGGTAACAGTTATATCCTTAATTCATAATTTTAAAGTCTGGCATATACAATGGGATCTGGAATAAGAAGTGAATGGAGACACAACCGGGTCAACCTAAGTGTGCTAGTTGTTTATTGTGTCATCTTGTTTTTCATTTTCTTTTTGTTGTTGTTGTTGTTGTTGTTGTTGTTGTTTTCAATCGATTTGACAGAAGGTAAGGTCATCTGAGAAGAGGGAACTTTAGTTGAGAAAAAAACCTCCGTTGACTCTGGGTAAATCTATGGGTCATTTATTGATTGATAGTAAATAAGAAAGGGCCCAGCCCACTATGAAAGATACCTCCTCTAGGCATCTAAGTGGTCCTGGGTGCTCTAAGAAAGCAGGCTTAACAAAAGCCATGGAGAGCAATCCAGTAAGCAGTATTCTCCATGACTTCTACTACAGCCCCTGCCTCTAGATTCCTGTCTTAAATCCCTGCCCTGGCTTACTTTGATGATGGACTGTGATATGGAATTGTAAGCTGACATTAATCCTTTCCTCTCCTAGTTGCTTTTGGTTTTGCTGTCTATAACAGCAATAGGAAAAATAATTGCCTTGTATATTGAAAACTTCAACCTTCAATGACTCCACCAGTAGATGATGGGGTTCAGGTACCAAGTGTGCACACTGGTACCTGGAGCAATTACATCACAGATGAAGAAATGGCTGCTGAGTAAATGTTTACTATGGACGAGTGTGCACAAGGTATGTTGGTCCTCACAGTGTTTGCTGGAGAGCTTCCTGGACGTGGACAACCAGTTCATTGGCATTAAGAGCTCTCCGGACTTTCCGAGACAAACTCTTCAAGCACACATCACCTTGTACAAAACAATCGCTCTTTAGAAGAGCCTCCAAGAAATGGTAAATCTGGGCATGCAGTCCAAGCTGCCCAGTCCCCCTCCCAGGATCAGCATATGCAGTCTGGGTCACTGCAGGTGGTCCCAGGGAAGAATCTATGCAGACAGGAGTTTCTAAGAAGTACAAGGCCCTGCCATTCCTACACTCCACTCTTACCACTAGAGAGAGACAGAACTCCAAAGCACCCTTCCTTTACCAGTCTCAGACTGTGCTCCTTCGACCAGTATCTCTGTTCCCCTCTATCTACATTAATAATACCTGATATCCATATTATACTCCGAGAGTTCAGAGTTTTTTAAGGTCAGTGCAAGTGTGATCAAGCACTGTTTATTTTTCTGAGTTTGGTTCACTTCACCTAGAGAATACTTTCCAGGTACAGCCTTGTGACAAATAATCAAGATTTCCTTCGTATGAGCTTCACAGTATCAAATGCATAACAGGGCCATATTCTCTTTTCTGCCCAACTACTGATGGGCAAGACAAGATTCTTCATCTTCACTCTTGTGAACCATGAGCATAAAAGCATAAATACCTATTTGACATACTGATTTCATTTTCTTTGTATGCGTTACACAGGAATGGGGGTGCTGGATCAATGGCTTGTGGAATCTTTATACTGGTTTCCCTAATGGTGGCACTATTTGATGCTTCTCTGCTTCCTCACACTGCATGGTGTGTGTGTGTGTGTGTGTGTGTGTGTGTGTGTGTGTGTGACCATTCTCACCCCTGCCCAAACAGTTGTTTCAAGATGGCTATTATGACTTTACATGTCACCTACTTATGATAAAACCCCTCTCCCCTATCCTGCAGAGGCATTTGTTATATTTAAGGTTTTGGAACATTCTGTTTTACTTAAGCTTAAGAATGCATCTTGGTGAGCATTCTCATGGAGCCCTAGAGAAACTTGGGATTCAGGAATCAAGGATTTCAAGGCAAACTTTGCAGTATAGTGTTTTTATGAATTCTGGCATGCAGTGGGGATCCTGACTCCTTGGCAGGGCTGAGTCCACTGTGTGACTGAATGGACAGTAAACATGAGGGACCTCTCTGGGATGGAGAGACAGGCACGGGGCTCTGATTGACAGTGCCAAGTTTGTCTGCAGTTGGGCTGTACTGAATTTGTTCATTATTCATTTGCCTATCTAAAAATAGATACTTTTCTCTAAAAATAGTTAAACATGGAAAAATTATAGTCTGGTTTACTTTATTGGGCTGTTGAGACTTTAATTGTTTGGTAAAAAATATATGACTGGTGTCACTGTGTTAAATGAGAACCTCTAAGGGAATATGAGGGTCATTTCTTTTCAAAGTTCTTTGTCATCCATTATGCATTTGGGGATGTTTACTTTCTACTGGAAGTGGGAGCTGATGGAGCAGAGACAAGATCGAAGTGTGACAGCAGGAGAGGGCTTCGAAGTTTTGACAGGGAGCGGGGTACCACTTCTGTGGGAAGCCACACTCTTTCTTGACATCTGTCTTGGGAGGCGCGACTGTGGCAAGTCAGGCTGGTGCCTGGGGCGGGATGTCAATTGGGCATCTTCTCCCCTTCAATTATCCAGCAGTTGATAAAAAATAAAATAAAAATAAAATTTAAAATTTGACATGATTCACTAAGTTAGTCATCACAAGTTTGCATAGAATTTATTTGGGAAGTTCTCTCACCAGGCCTTCCCAGCGGGACAGAATTAGACAGCGCCCCTGGGAAGCCTGAGAAGCTCAGGCAACCTCTTGGCCATCAGTGTCCCATTTCAGGTTGTGGTTTGGGGTCTTTCAGATGAAACCACCTAAGCAGAGGGGCTGGAAGATTGTGGGAGGCAGCAGGAGGGTCAGCTCTCTCGATTTAGAGCTTCCTGGTGTCCACCTTGCTACCAGGTAGGCAGCTTTCAGTGCTGAGCCCACTGGGTTTTGTCACAGGTGACTATGTTTGATGGTTCCAGGCTGTTCTTATTGTAACTGGGGTATGCCACAGTGTAGGGGTCTATGATGCTTATGCTAGAACCAGAGTTGATGTGGGGCAGTGCTGTACTGTGCACACAGAGGAAGGGTCTCATATCCAGGAGTAATCCACACATTAAGGCAAGACTCAATTAATCTATTCCTCTAAGGACACAGTCAAACCATGGTTTAACGGCTTGAAAGGCTGACTAGGGAGCATCCACCTGACCCCCTGGGTACCACTTACTATAACAAATGTCTCTTCTCCAAAAGACATTCTTGTGAATGGGGGAAAAAACCTACCATAATTGATTTTTTCCCTTTGGTAAAATAATTTAGGTATATTAAAGAAAACCCACAGAAAAAAAGATGCTAATGGAAATACCCTTCTAGCCAAGCAGGATCCTCCGTGCTTGTGTCAGGAATGTAAGACAAAAAGGAATATTGTTTGTATCCAGTTTCTTTCAGTAGAATGCTTTTTAACATTTCCTCATGACAGGCAATGTTCTTAGACCCATGCCATCCTGCCCGAGAAACTAAATTCACGTAGCTTATCCTTTTATTATCAGACATTAAGTGGATTTGGAGAATTTTATAACTCTAATTGTTTATTATTTATTTGTTCACCAGTGCATGTGTGTGAGTGAGTATATGTGTGTGTGGGGGGGAGTGTGGGGTGTGTGTGAGTGTGTTTTAGTATGTGTGTGTGCATGTGAATTCATGTGAGTGTGAATGTGTGTGTGAGGTTGTGTTTGAGTGTGTTTGAGTATGTGAGAGTGTGTGTGCATGTGAGTGTGTGTGTGTGTTCCTTCCCAGCATTCCTATCGGGACATTGGGGGCAGCCAAAGTAGAATTGCCTGGAAGGTCATGGACCAGCTAGTCTGGAGTATTTATCATATGAAAAACAAGAAAGATGCTGCCTCCTAAAACATTCGTAAGGAAAGAACAAACTCCCGAAAGCTATTCTTCAGCTTCCGTTGCACACAGAGGCATGCACACACAGAGAAATGCATGACTGTGGTCCTAGAGACAGGGTTCAAGGACACACAGTGTAAAAAAGAGGTCGTCACTTGGGGACCAGCTTCCTTGTGATGCTGTGGGGTTTGGGTTTTTGTTTTATATTTATTTTTATTTGTAAATTCAAATCAGAGGGGGTTTATTTTTGTCTTCTCTAGACACAAAGACATAGCAAAAAATAACATGAAGAAACATTGAACTTTATCACAATGTATTTATCATAACAGTTCCCTTTTCTTTTTTTACTTTCAACACGCTTCCTGTCTCATTTAATTAGCTGCATCCATGGCAGAAAGCCCAATAGGTTAAGCCTGAGCTGCTAAGTGGACCCTAAGACATGCAAGGCACAAGCAGCTGCATCAGCCTCACAACCACATGGCTTTTCTGTTGCTTTCTGTAACTTAGCTTTGGGAATACTGATCATCAGCCTTAATATGAAGATCTATGGGAAAATGAAGATCAGATTTGCTTTCTAATGAGAACATGTTTCAGTGACACCTTTGGATACCCGGTCTCATGTTCCAATTTACTGTGGTCAAGGTCTGGCTGGGAGCTTCTGTCCAGTTCTTCTTGTTTTCAGTGGATCTTTTATGTCTTTGGTAGACAATGAATGTTCTTAGTTTCCCGAGGCCAGTCCAGTGGGGTGGGAGGATGCTGCATCTTTCCATACAATTATCTGAGGAGTTCACCACTGGAATCTCTGTTAACCCTGGTCTCATACACTACTGAATTGCTGCATTTCTGAGAATGGCTGGCACATCTGGACTTGATGAATCATTTCATGGGTTATCACAGGGAACCCTGGAGCAGAGGAATCTGGTGATCTCCTTCCTTTTCCTCCAAGTATGTGCTCAATCCTAATGTTCTCCTGAAACAATATTCTACCCTTTTGACTTTGGTTGGTTGCAGCCTTATGTTACAGAAGTAAATATCCTTCATATGTAGTTCTGGCCTTGGTGAGAGTATCCACATGTCCAAGTGAAGTGCTTTTACTGGGCTCCACCATCAGAGTGGAAGGGCATGAGAAGGCGGGTTTCCATTGTTGAGCTTGGGTGATCTTTTAAGGTCCATGTTTCTGGACTATGCTTGTCTCAGGGGAGCATCAAGTGACCTGTGATCTGGGGGTTAAATACAGGGTCAGCAGTCCCTGATAGTAGAAGGGAGGTAGGCAAGAAAACTTCAGTGTAGCCTCCAGACAAATGCTAATCCCAGCCTGAGTATCTGAGTCATGTCCCAGTAGACCTCCTCAAAGTGTTTATAGAAGGCCTGAGAACATTCTGTCTCCAAGGAAATACCCTTCAGACTCTTGATGGTTCATTAAAGGGTAGGAAAGTATTAAATAATTTTATCTGAAATCTGAAGTACCCAAAGAGCAGGATAAATGTTTGGCTTCATTTTTTTTGGTGTTGAGAGATGTCTTTGATTTCCAGGGCTTGCTAATCTTTGCGTTTTCCTGAGTACAGGTAATTCTATTACAAATTAACAAGAGAAAGTAAGCTGACAGTGGGGGGTTTAATCGCATATAATTACTTGGTATGCAGAAGTATTTTACAATTGAGATAATTTGCCTGAAAGTGTTGGTATTTAGCAAACAGAGTTTATGGTAATTCCCTTATTTTTCCCCAACTGCCTAGAGTAATCTTTAAAACAAGGAAGTAGGGCCACAGTAAGAATTCGGAATTGAAGCAAAGCTATACATGAAAGTGCCTAAAATGTTATCTGTTTGTCTTTGTTTCAATAGGGATCCAAAACAAAGTTAATCTGATCAACCAGGATCAATAGAGGAGTGAAGATTCACATTTCTTTGAAGCTGGTAAAGACAAATAAATAATCCTTCCAAACAATGGAGGCCTTTAATTCTCAGGCTTCGGCCAGAATGCTATTGTGAGTGGGATTTGCTGGTTACAGGTTTTTACTTGGATGCTGGAGCAGGTGCCTCAGTGCAGGGAAACGCCTGTGATGATGCCTCTCTGCCATGCATAAATGAGAGTCACTCTTAATCCAGCATTTGATAATGGCGGTTTTGCTATTATTTTATCCCCAGGGACTCCTCTTACCTGGGACTTGGTATCCAACTACAGGGACATGGGACAAGCAAAGRCAGGCTCACTTCAAATCTGTAAGACAAAAATTTTTTGGCAACATTCTAACCTAACCTTAAAGGAATCCAAACAGCATCCATCTTGGAACAGCTGTGGTAGGAATGCATTTGGAAGGCAGAACACCCTCAGCCCCTAGCCCTGTACTGGGGAGCCTTCCCTCTTGTTGGGACTGACCTCGCAGTTACCCAGGAGAGAAAAGGCAGGTCTGTCTGGTGCTGTGTGTCAGTCCCATAGTGGGCTGTTTAAGAGCAGCCGCCTCAGGAATACTCCATAATAGCCTGTGTCTGAGAATTCTGGGATTTTTGTGTTGTTTTGTTTTGTTTTTGTCTTACTGAACAAGGTTCAGGGGAGCCGGTAAAGTTGCTTAGATGGAACTCTTGAGTTCCAGGATTTTGGAAACATATGGTCTTGAAATAGTCATGGTGCCTGTGGCCCAATTCAGGGAACAGTCCTGCAATGTCTCATCTGATCTATCCAGACATATCAATTTCTTATCCATCTTCCCCCATGGCTTAGATCCTCATCCTGGTTCCCACGAGTGTCAGAGAGCACTTAAGGATGAAATTCTGTATCATTACTTACAGAAACAGGAAGATTAGAATACCTCTGTAGCCATGTTCTGTTGACTGAGGGATGTTCATGGAGCGAGGAGGTCATAGGTATACCTGTGCCGCCTGTAGAAACAGTCTGAGCAGAAGCTGAGACAGCTGGGCTTCACACTCACTGAAAGGGTTTTCTCCTTTAAAATTATTTAGCAGTCTATCACCTTCTGTTCACAGGTATCATTCCCTGATGCTCAGCACATGCCAGACACTATGTCAGGTTCATCGAATTCAGAAGCAGCCAGTATTTTACTTCCAGGAACTTTAAGATGAAGAGAAGCCAGGGTGCCCACTGCTGTAGGATCCCAAGGTTCAGCTAACTTACCTTCATGGGGCATTGCTTTACAAAGGAGAGTGACAAATTGGTTTGAGTGTGTGTGGATTGTGTGTTAAAAAGCTGTTGGCAACAATCCAARGACTTCAGACATGGAAAGGATGTGTCTTGCTGGTGGATTACAAATTGGGAGGGATAAACCCAGTTCTGTGGGGTCTCGGTCGTAGTTCTGATGGAAGGGGAAGTGCCAGGCTATGAAAGTATGATCTTCACACTGAGGACTCTGCTCATATCCAAGGGCAAAGCTACTGGTAGCTTTCTCAGCACAGAAGGAAGAAATGAACTTTCTAACAAAGTACTCTGTATAGGGACTGTTTTAGGGAGAAAAGCATGAGATTGGACTCTTCTCTGACAGGACAAGCAGTTACATCGTTTCATCATCCTTCAGTTCTGAGTGTATAGGAATTGTTTCCTGATGTGGAAAGATATTTATTTAGCAATAAACTTTTTTTTGTATCCTATGGGTTCCTCTAGCAATTACAAAAATAGATCTGGAGGAAAAAAGTCAGGAACCCAGGATTGAAGTTAAGTGAACAGCAGTGACGAACTACTGTGGTTCTCTTACCTTTTTTATTTTTTTTTTATTTTTTTATTTTTTGGCACAAAGGACTTCTTCCTGTGTGGATGTACATCAGGCTGCCACCTGCAAAGAACTTTGGAGAGTGATTTGCTCCACAGCACTATAGGCATAACCACCTTGTGGCTCTACTGTTGGATTCACTGTCTCCCTACTGAAAATCCCAACACAGACTTGCTTCTTGTGGCTGCTCATTCCCCTTCCTTGCAGCCTGTGCAGAGTCTCAGGAGAGGCATTTTACTACAAAGAGCTTTAAACAGGATACCAACAGAGGAAGTGGGGCGGGGCACAGAAGAAAGGACTGGGATTATTGGGTGAGCTGTCTAGGGGCGCCATCTGAAAACAGCAACTGTTCCCACAGTTTAGAAATGCTGATGCTCTTTTGTGATTGGGATACCTCACTCACGATGACATGCTCCAATTCCAGCCACTTGCCTAAGAATTTCATGAATTGATTGTTTTTAATAGCTGAGTAGTATTTCATAGTGTAAATACACCACATTTTCTGTATCCATTCCTCTGTTGAGGGACATCTGGGTTCTTTCCAGCTTCTGCCTATTATAAATAGGGCTGCTATGAACATAGTGGAGCAAGTGTCCTTATTACATGCTAGGGAATTCTCTGGGTATATGCCCAGAAGTGGTATAATGGGGTCCTCTGGTAGTATCATGCCCAGATCACACATGGTATGCACTCAATGATAAKCAGATATTAGCTCAGAAGCTCAGAATGCCCAAAAAACAATTCACATATCAAATGATGCTCAAGAAGAATGAAGGAGAGGACCCTGGTCCTGGAAAGGCTCAATGCAGCAGTGTAGGGCAATACCAGGGAAGTGGGAAGGGGTTGATTGGGGGACAGGGGAAGGGAAGAGGGCTTATGGGACTTTTGGGGAGGGGGGATCCAAGAAAGGGGAAATCATTTGAAATGAAAGTAAGGAATATATCGAATAAAAAAAAGAAAAGAAAAAAAGAAAGAAATGCCAATGCTCTCACATAAGTTTTGACAGTGACAACTTGGGTCTGTATTGCACTGCTGGGGTGCTGCAGCTTTCTTGCAACCTTCAAAGGACTTGCTTTATGGGTGCAGTTTTCCCACACTTGGTCACTATAGGAACATAATCAGAAAGTGTGGCTGAGATGGCACAATACTCCGAATGCTTTTTAATTTTGGGTTTTACTGGCTTAAGATAGGTTATTATGTGGGTTGTTAAGAATGGTGTTGGGGTTGCAGGGTTGGGGATGCTGACGGCATCTGGCTTCGGAACACTCAGTCTGTTCTTCCTGGGGTTTCTTTTCCTCTAGGTTCAGCAGCCAAACACTTATGTGTGGTACCTGCTAAGCAAATCACCCCTGTGATCCTGCTCACCTTCAGTTTGCATGGGAATTTTTAAGAGTTTATTTTTATGTGCACGTGCTTGTGTGTCTGCCTTATGCATAAGTGAAGATGCCTGGAGCCTCCACCTAGGCCAGAAAATGGTTTCAAATACTGAAAGCTGAAGTTTTATAGGTGTTTGTGAGATGCCTGATAAGGGTTCTGGGAATCAAACGGTAGTCTTCTGCAGAAGTAACATGTACTGTTGACTGCTGAGCCATCCCTCCAACCAGGATCATGGGTGTTTTAGCCTCAGCCATGGGGCAGCAGCAGCCATTGGTCCAAAGCACCTCTGAGGATACTCCCAGTGTTGTACTGACACATACCATCTTGCATATCATGATGCATATCTTGATGTATATCATGACTTCCACCGAGACAGACATGAGGTGTTCCAGCATTTCTATTGCAGCCTTACCTTTGGGTTTCTGCACCAACTGCCTGCAGACCCAGGACTTGGCTTTCTCCTCCATCCTCCAAAGTATCCACTTGCCTCAGCTCACTAGGACAACACTTGGTGTGCAGGATGGCTGAGAAATCTCCACAGTGAGGCTCCTGTCCTCTCTGCTGCCCTAGCATGCTCTTTTCTCATAGACTCTGTAATGAGAGGTCATCACCCTTACCCAGGGGTAGCCAGGTTCATCTGGAAGAATGTTTGTGCTTTTCTGTGCTATCTTCGGTGGTTTGAAGAATGTACTGGCTGGCTTTGTGTATCAACTTGACACAGGCTGGAGTTATCACAGAGAAAGGAGCTTCAGTTGGGGAAGTGCTTCCATGAGATCCAGCTGTGGGGCATTTTCTCAGTGATCAAGGGGGGAGGGCCCCTTGTGGGTGGTACTATCCCTGGGATGGTAGTCCTGGGTTCTATAAGAAAACAAGCTAAGAAAGCTAGGGGAAATAAGACAGTAAGAAATATCTTTCTATGGCTTCTGCATCAGCTCCTGCTTCCTAGCCTGCTTGAGTTTTAGTCCTGATTTCCTTTAGTGATGAATAGCAATGTGGAAATGTAAGTTGAATAAACCTTTTGCTCCCCAACTTGCTTCTTGGTCATGATGGTTGTGCAGGAATAGAAACCCTGACTAAGACAAAGGAGCACAGAGTCACAGTCTAGTGTGTTGTTTCACATGTAGGTATTGAATCTTCTATTAAACCGCCTCTCTTCCTCTTTCCTTTCATCTCTGTCATTTGCAGTCTCATTTGAAGGTGAGGAGACATTGTCTAGCTGTGATCTTCTTGTCCAGTCCTTCCCTGTTCCACTCATGCTCCTGTAGGCAGTTAGCTTTTTCTGGTTCTGTGGGTTTTGTATATCAACCGTACAGTGTCTCAGGAGAAGCTCTCCCAGATTTTTGATGACTCCTGCAAGCTGCCTATGCCAAAAAAGATTTTCTCCTMGTTAAACGTTTTCTTTATAGTTTCAAGTCTGTCCATTTGAAATTCTTTGTCTCTGCACAGCTCTATGAGGTCCCCAGCGTACAGCTGTGCAATGACCACTGATTCTGGTGAAATACTTGTGTCTTCTCTAGTCATTTTCTGGACTGAAGGATGATTTCATTCCACCTAAATTCTAAGTTATACATTCAATTTTCCTCATAAGGCCCTGAGAGGAGTTGTGGGCTTTCTCCTAACTGTCTGATGATGAACCAGGAGGATGCTGGAAGTTGTACTGAGGACTTGATGCCTCTCTCTACAAAAGGCACAATGTCAGCTGCATGTGCTGTAGACTGCATGCAGGGCTAAGGATTCACAGAGCCCCAGGTCACACCAGTCATTCTCGCAGCACACACGTATGAGGAAGTCAGCCAGAATACCTACCAGGGCAACTCTGCTATTCATCAGCCCCACATCTATACAACCAAATTCTCCAGGGGGGCAAGGAAGATCATGGCTATACAGGGACCTTCTAATTGTCACTTCAGGGTGACAAAGCCTAATTCCTGAATCTTGGCTTTTAGTGGACATATTCCCAACATTGTACCCAGTAGAATATGAAGGCTTTTAAGCTTTAAACAAAATTGAACCCCTGCAGGTGAAGGCTGAGCCCCACACAGAACTGACACGAATTAAATAACTTCTCAGCAGCATCCCTGCAAACCCCAAATCTCCATACAGTCCCAAGGGCCACTCATTGCTCCTGTATTTTACCCAGCGATGTGAAAGGTAGGCTAGTACTGTTATCATGGAGCAAGACAGGTGCAGGGTGTCCCAGTGCCCACTGAGCCTGGGGTGAGGGGCATTGTGGGAAGCTCATCTTGGCAKCATTAACTGATAGTGTATCCATGTCAGACAGATCACAGGTTTTGAACTCAACTTGATACCCTTAATATGTGCCTGGGGTCAGATCATGGTTAGGGACCATAAATTCTTCAAAATATTTGCGGGACATAGGTCAACATGCTGGCTCTTTTTTTTAAGTCATGAATTACAGTGTTTCATATCTGGTGGGGGTGTGGTTGCAGCATTCCTGTACTGAGTAGATCTGCTCAACACTGGCTTTGTCCTCAGACATAACTGGCTCTCTGATCACAAAATGAAAACCTATTTATCCTTCCCGTATTTGCCTAGAAAGCCTCTTGTGAGTGACAGGTGTCTTTGAGGTACTTTAGTTCTGGGGGATGCAGGACAGATGAAGACAGATGTCTGCCTTTGCTGAACCTGTAAGCCGAGTGACATACTAGTGATTCCTATGTGAGTCACCCTCCCCCCCCACACACACTACTTCTACAACCTTCCTTTGGAGGAGCAGGCTGCATTCACAAGGCCACTTGAACTTTAAACTGGCAKAAGTCAAATTTTAACCTCTGTCAGTTAAGCCTCCAAAATGATTAGCGTTTCATCTCTGAGTCCTGCCTCCTGCCAACTGCCAATGGGAGCAATTGTCCATCTCCATGTATTCCCTTCTCATAGAAAACCATGGTGTTAGAACCATGGATCACGTGTTCATGGTCTTTGGGCTTTTTACGTGGCTCCTTTCATAGGGAATATGCATTTAAGGTCATCCCAGCCCTCGGTGACTTCTCATGGCTCATTCTTATTTTTGGAGGGGTGACTATTATTTCTTGTCTTGATATGACATGATCGGTCTATCAATGACTGACAGGAGGATAT
>BDUI01000473.1:251142-266745 GCA_002335545.1 Apodemus speciosus | reverse complement strand
TACAACCAAGCTAATATAGCCACCTCCTCACACAGTTACATTTTGGGTGGCTACAATATCTCTAAAATTTGTTAATATTTAACAGAGAAAATAGTATACCTTCTGAGAAATATCTCCTCATTTCCATCCATAGTCTACCTGCTAGCAGCCACCACTATTCTTTCTCCTTTGAATTTATTATGTTATAGGACCTACATTTAAGTGAGATCATACAGTATATTATTTTTGAGCCTATCACATTTCATCCTCTCTTTTAAAGCTCAATAATAAACAAATTCATGTATTACTGTTGAATACAAATGCCCTCTTCAGGCTTATATATTTGGGTATGTTGATGCCACATGATGTGTTCTCCAACCCTTGCTGTCTTTCATCTTCCTGATAATAGCCATTTTGGGTGGTTGTCTGTAGATCACATGATCTTACATAAAACAAGCACCAGGAAACAAAACTAAGAACTAATAAATGAATTCAGTAAAACTATATGATAAAGTTTCATGAAACAAGATTGTTTCTATTATGGTTTGTGTATTCTTGGTCCAAGGAGTGGCACTACTAGAAGGTGTGGCCTTGTTGGAGTAAGTGTGTCACTGTGGGTGTGGGCATTATATCCCTTACCCTAGCCGCCTGGAAGTCAGTCTTCCACTAGAAGCCTTCAGATGAAAATGTAGAACACTCAGCTCTTCCTGAATCATCCCTGCCTGGATGCTTCCATGCTCCTACCTTAATGATGATGGACTGAACCTCTGAACCTCTGAACCTCTAAGCCAGCCCAGTGAAATGTTGTCCTTTATAAGACTTGCCTTGGTCATAGTGTCTGCTCACAACAGTAGAACCTTAACTAAGATAGAAGTTGGTACCAGGGACTGGGGAATTGCTGTGATAGGCCTGACCATGCTTTTGTTTGGAGGGATATGGATTTTGGAAATTCAGAAAGCAGTAGAATGCTTTAAATTGGGCTTAATGGGCTATCCTAGTAGGAATATAGAAAACTTTGTTTCTGAGTATTATATGAATTCTGCAGACCTGGCCCAAGAGGTTTCAGTGGAGAAGAATTTCAGAATGTGGCCTAGAGACTGTTTTTCTGGTATTTTGGCAAATAATGTTGCTGCTTTTTGCCCTTGTCTGAAAAGTCTACCTGAGTCTAAGGTAAAGAGATTTATATTAATTGCACTGGCAAAGGAAGTCTCAAAAAAGCCCAGCAGAGACTTTGTTCTCTAGTTACATCTCATGAAGAGTTTTTTGAACAAACATAGCAAACTTAGAAAGGAAAAAATGGTTCAGGTATTAAAGGGGCACCAAAAAGTGAAATGGAACTGAATCCTGTGTTCTAGGAGATAAAATATTAAGGGAGTAGAGGCAAGATCCTACCCAGATAAATTTAGGTCCAGGCATTGTAGGACACACCTTTAATCCCTTGAGATAGACATGCAGATCTCTGAGTTCAAGGTCAATCTTCAGAGCAAGTTCCAGGACAGTTAAGCTTAGGCAGTGAAGGAGTTGGAAAACAGAAAGGTAGTGATAATATAATAGAACAAGGGGGCAAGTTCCAGGCCCAGCAAGCAGCAGAACTTTGGCAGCTACAGTCATGTGTCCCTGGCTTTATAGTTAAGAATAGAAGGAAACTACTAGGACGATGGATGCTGGTTAGCTATAGCTAAGAAAATAGCAGTGATTAAAAAGAGACCAGCATCACTGAGATTAAATCTTCTGGGAAGTGTTTTGTAAGAGCACACAGAATCTGTGTTCCAGAGATAGCCAAGGTTGTACCTTTTGCTGCAGTTGGACTTGGTAATGTATAAGAGTCACCCTTGTGGTACTGGCTTTGAAGGCATGAATGGGTCATGAAGAGCAGCTAAGGCTTGACTCTGAGAGAGGCCATAGAAGGCCATTGGTGAAGGTGCAGCCTCAGTTGAAGTCAATGGATGGCCTAGAACTGAAGGGGTCATGCAAAGGAGTTGAGGTTTGGTACCATGAAGAGAGCCTGTGAGAGGCTATTGGTGAAGCCTAGTTGCAGTGGAAGAGCCCAGTGTATTGGAGATGCCAGTAAAATTAGATGATCAACAAGAACAGCAGCAGGAGTGGAGTAGATCAACCTGATCTTAGAATGCTACAGAGGGCAGAGCTGGAGAAGTGATGCCAGCCCTTGGGAGGAACCCAGAAGATCATGTGTAGATCCCGGACATTGAAACAAGAAGCTGTAACATTGAAGTTGCCTTGGAGACCTAAAGATACTCCAGATGGCAGAGCAGTGTGCTATCTGCTGAGGAAAGCCGCAAACAGGGATTGGAAATAGCCCAGGAAAATATGTTTGTTGCAGTCAACAAAGATGAAAAAAGAGCTGGAGATCTGAAGACTGCTTTGACATCAGACATGGAGATGGAGAGTTTGGAGTCTTCCCAGGTGGTTTCCTTTCTTGCTTTGGGGATTACAGTTAAGTGAATCTCAGAAAAGACATTGACCTTTGGACTTTTAACATTGTTGAGACTGCTACAGACTATGGGCACTTTTGAAGTTGGACTAAATGTGTTTTGCACTATGCTATATTTAGGTATGGCCACCATAGACTCATATGTTTGAGCAAGCCTATGGGGGCCAGGGAGTAAAGTGTGATGGTTTGTATACGCTAGGTCCAAGGAGTGGCATTGTTAGAAGGTGTGGCCTTGTTGGAGTAGGTATGTCAGTGTGGGTGTGGACTTTACAGCCCTCACCCTAGCTGCCTGGAAACCAGTCTTTCTTTAGCAGCCTTCAGATGACAAAGTAGGACTCAGTTCCTCCTGCATCATGCCTGCCTTGATGCTGCCCTACTTCTACCTTGATGATGATGGACTGAATCTCTGAATCTCTAAGCCATCCCAGGTAAATATTGTTCTTTATAAGACTTGCCTTGGTCACAGTGTCTGTTCATAGCAGTAAAACCCTAACTAAGATAGTTTCTATATACAATGAGTGAACTATCCAGATACATATGAAATTTATCCCATTTCAATACTATAGCATATAAAATAACTAGAAATAAATTTGGCCAAGAAAATGATTAATTCATACATTGAAAACTAAAAACACATAGAAGAAGATTGAAGAAGACAGTAATAAATGGAAATGCATGCATGTCCTTGATAAAAGAATAAGTAAATGATATACAGAACTCAAGTGTGTTTTCAATTAGGATTTGTGTGTTCAAACTTCAGTGTTTGATGGTGATGTAATACAAATTTTCATGTAATTGTTCCTCTTTTCTGCAGTAAACATTGATATTATCTTTTGAGAGAGAGAGAAACAAAAATGATCTATAATAATTTAGTAAGGTAAGAAAGAATTCATGAAATCTTATCCAGCTGCTAGACAATGTGAAATACTTAAAGGAATTCTCATATGGTTGTTGTATACATGGTGCAGGTAATGCACATGGAGGAGACATAGGAGATTATAGGCTCACATTTCAAGGGTTTGGCTGACTGTGTGAATTGGACATATTATTAATACTTAATGTTTCTAGGATGCATCTTTCTTTTCCATGGCAACAGGGCTATTTTAAAGCCTACATGATATTAATAAAACTTTTTGTTTTGAATGCCAAGATCCTTGAGAAAATTAAATAAAAGTTCAGTCATTATTTAATTGTTCRATGATTTTTGCGTGAATGGACTAATTGAATCCCTATTAAGAAGGAAATGTTCTTATAGTCAGAAGTTGAGTTAATTTCATGCACTAACATTCACAGTTGTACATTGATGCCGTCATACATTCACACAGATGAATACTCACCTACACAAAAGGCATTGACTATCACTGCTATCATGTACTATCCAAGGATGATGAATATTTGCCAAAAAAGAGATATTTTGAGTTTATAGTTTACTAATTAGCAAAGGAAACAAGTGGACTAAATTAAGTAATTGTACATATTATGATGATAAAATGAGTTGGATAAGGCATAAAGTATGGAAGTGACATTTTTGTATAAAAACTTGAAAGGTTTCTAAAACATTTGAAAAGAGACAAAATGTACTAATTATGATTTTTAAAGTAAATGTATAGTACAGAATATATAACTAGAGAAAATTACAGAAAATGATGTCAAGAGAAAGGATATGGCAACAAATTTCTTTCTGGGTTCAAAGCAACTAAAGATCTAGGCATAAATCCTCTTTAGTTGATAGATGATTCACTATAAAACCTATAAAATATGAACAACTCTAGGATTTGGATTTGACACTAAAGAAGAGAGGAATGATCTACCAGTTTCTCATGAAATTCTGCAGCGTTAGGTGTATGGCCTCTAGTGAATTGATCTCAGCAAGAGTTTCTGAGAAACATTTTCTTCATTGAGATGACAGTGGAACCCACTGGAACTGGGCATGATAAGTAGTTGAAGGAAGTAGTCAATGAAAGACTTGGATCTCAGAAGTAATCATACTTAATTAGATATTTGCAGTGGCTGGTGGTATAAGGGCCTGCGAAATAGTGAGCATTCTCTTTTTATATATTTTTATTTTTGAAATTATTGTGTAATTTCATTATTTCCCCTATTCCCTTTGTCTCTCCAAGTCCTCGCAGGAGGCCCTTAATTTGAATACTTTTTCCTAAATATATAACCTTTGTAGCCTATAAAATGTTAGTTGTATGTATATGATCATTTCTCAGGGCCAAATACTTTGTATTGCATAGCCAAACAGGAGGCTGTTCCATGAGGAACACTATTTCTCCTACACTCATCATTCCCCTGAATTACCTATACTTATTTGTCTAAGGTTATAGCCCACAAGCTTTCCCACTTACACGTTAGTATGTTCACTGTTGCAGAAACCATTTCAAAACCCACAACTGTTCAAACTGTGGGTAGCAATTCCACAGTCTCAACTAACAAATCAACAGCTCAAGTCTTGTACCTAAGGCTCAAAAACAAATGAGAGGTCAGAGAGATCTTAAAGGGCTGAGGGACAAGAAGTTAGCTGTGAGATTGTGTCTCCTAGAAATGTTAGAGAGGCTATACCCATAAAGTCTTATCATTATGGCTGCCTATTAAGAACTGACAAAACTTTCCAAGTCCTGACCTTTTTACCACAGAGGTATTTATATACAATTGCAAAAATCTTTAAAGATGAAAGCCCATTCAAGCTTAAAGCCATAGGAAAAGTTATTCTGTTGTGGTCTTAATTCCTAACCAGTTGTACTTTGAGAAGCCCAAAGATCATGATACTTTGACAATAATTTTCTGTGGAGACGATTTAGTTTCCAGACAGATGGGTAAGTTGCTATGGGAGCATGGAGCAAAATGAAATAGTGAAACGTGCCTTGGATTCTCAGTCTATAGCCTCAAAACTGAGTTTCTTGGGAAAATGACCTTTGAACTGAGGCCCCAAAACTAAGTTAAAATTAAACCAAAGTTCAAGGTGAGGGAAAGAGCCCATCTGAAACAAGGTTGAAGGTATAGGCAAATGCCTGGGGATTGCAGGGATTGTATTGTTATGTGTCAGAGTTTGAACTCCCTTCTTGCTTCTCATTTTAATCCTCTCAACAATTCTACCTGCAGAGAACCTAAAGGTAACCAGCAGAATCTACAGACTAGCTGCATTCCCAGTCTTTTTGCATAAGACTAGGTGATTGATTCCTTAGTTATTACTTGCCATTTCTAGTTGGGGACAGGTTTGAAAGGACCAAACCTATCTGTTAGCTGTGTGTTCTGTAGGTTCAAGTGACCAGTGAAGGCAGTGTGTTTGTTCAGTATCTGTTCAGCAATGCCTGTCCCTAAGGAAATGTAACTAATTCTGGGTTTGACATTCATTTCTACCACGTACCTAAAACCTATCCTCTCAACCCTCTGATTTAAATAAGAAATACATTGTTGTTGCTCTCTATTTGTCTAACTCTATTAGTTATAAACACAGATAGTAAGGAAGGGAACCATATAAGGGGTCCCTCAGCCTTAACAAAGTCTATAGAGACAAGGTTAGAGATCATTTTTAACAACAAATTGTCCTTCAAAGCACCAATCTTCAGTGCTACTGTATTGTTCTCACTGGGCTCCGGCTAGATCCCGCAGCATTGCTGCAATGAAATGATGGTCTCACCATTTTATTGATGTTCTTTCTTTATTGATGTTTCTCCTTCCTTCCTTTGGCATATGTTTGCTGGTATTTATACCCCAACCAATGGACAGAAGCTGGGGACTCTTATGGTTGAATTAGGAAAAAGCTGTAAGAAACTGAGGAGGAGGGCAACTCCGTAGGAAAACCAGCAGTCTCAACTAACCTGAACCCCTGGAATGTCACAGACACTGAGCCACCAACCAGGCAGCATACACCAGCTAATATGAGCTCCCCACACAAATATACAGTAGAGGACTGCCTGGTCTGCACTAAGTTAGAGAAGGTGCACCTTACTCTTGGGAGACTTAAGGCACCAGGGAGTGGGGAGGTTTGGTGGGGTGGAGGGTTGGGGGTGGGGACATCCTCATGGAGACTGGGGTGGGGGAGGAGGGGCGTGATGTGGAACAGTCAGAGGGAGGACTAGGAGGGGGATAAAGTCTTGACTATAAAAAAGAATAAAGAATAAATAAATTAATAATCTCTCCTGGGTACTGTTCTAGTTCTAGGAACACAGTATTGAACGAGACTGATATTTTACTGGCTCTGATGAACCTTATGAGTGAAGAATCCAACAATCCTTAGGGAAAAGCACACTCAAGAGTTATAGTGTATGCTGCAAACAAATAAGTGCTGCCTTGGATTCTCAGTCTGTAGAGTTGAAACTGAGTTCCTTGGGAAATGACTCTTGCACTGGGATCCCAAGACTAAGGTAAAGTTAAACCAAGATAAGGTAAGGGAAGGAGCATATTTAAGACACAGTTGACAGTATAGGCAAAAGCCTGAGGGCTGCAGGGAGTGTGTTCTTATGTGGCGAGTTTGAACTCACCTCTCATTTTAAGCCTTTTACAGATTCTACCTACAGAGAACCTAAAGTTCCCATTTTACAGATTAATAGAGTGGAGAAGAATCATCAACTGTAGAACTTTCGGTAACTAACAGAATTTAAAGACAAAGTTTAGTGCCTCTAATTGCAGTGTTCAGTCAAAAATGATTCCTAAGGTCATGTCCCCCAAAGCACTTTTGGTAGTACTGGGAGGCATTTGCAGTTGTCATAACTTGAGGGGGTGCACTACTGACATCTAGTGGGCTGAGGCAAGGGATGCTGCTAAGCATCCTATAATGCACAGACCATCTGCCCGTAACAATTACCTGGCCCACATTTCCAGCAGTTCTAAGGTGAAAAAGCCCTGAGCTAAGCTTGTGATCCTTGTCCTTGTATAAGTACTTCTCCTTCTCTGGAAGCTTCTCAGTCTCTTGTGCATGTGGTTTGCTGGCCTGGCAGGTCCAATTAGCTATATGTGCCAATTGTAGTGCATGGATTGGATTAGATTTAAGCAGGGACCTGGGCTATTTAGCAATTATCCCAATGATCTTCAACAGCTTTATGTTATCACTTAATCTCACAGATGTAGAATCTAAGGCTAAATTATATGCCTAAGGTCGAAGAAACTGAAGTAGCAGAGCAGTTGAGTCCAGCTCATTTAAATTCAGTTTCATGATATTTTTCTTTACTACAAGGGTCCTTCAAAGGATAAATGCTTCCTCTCAAGTCAATTAAATAGAAGTGGTGAGAACTGGTGGCACAGGTCTCCAACAGGGCTGCAGGGGTGCTAGGAAGGGTTTGTCAAGTTCAGTGCCTGCATTCTTTTTTTTTTTTTTTTCAGAAGCTTGAAAATCAGCCTAATATTATTCAGCTTGAATTCTTCCCTTGCTAGGCTCAAAACACATCAGTTACACAATCTGCTGTTTCCGTAGAAAATGTGTCAGGAGAGAAAAGGATAGCACCCACATGTGAGCATCTGCTCCCCAAATCCATTTCACTGTTAACCATACAATTGAGTGAGAGAAACATCTGTGCCTGCAATTGCAGATGTAATCATAAAACCCAAATGCAGCAATGAAACAAAGTGGAAGAAGGGCAGAGGATGAGAACGCAGAGTGATCCACAGCTTTGGTGACAGAAAGGGATGAATCTGGAGCTCGGCTCCTGTGCTGAATAGTCTGAGCTTCACCTTTCAAACATGACACCACGCAGAGGGAACAGCAACATTGTAAGCATGGAAATCATGCAGGACGCATAACATTTCAAACTCAAGCCAGCAATGCTGCTCTGAACAAGCAATAAACAAGGCAGAGGAGTTAGAGGAATTCCAGAGACTGCAATCAACTGTGTGTGTGTACATATACATATACGTATACGTATACATATACATATAGAATATATATTCATATTCTATGTCAGTGGCATTTTAATGTTAAGGAAGCATTAGCATGACAGAACTTGAGAATAGTCAAAAATGTCAAAGCTGATGACTCCTAAGAGATCAACTAGTTGAATTTCCTAGATTTTATTCTTGAGGAAATAGACTTCCAGAGAGGGATGAAACAGGCTAAGTTCACACTGCTGGCCAATGGCCAATGATTCTGGAAAGTTCCTAAGAGACTCAATTCCAAGCTAAGCTAGAAAGCAGGGGAGCATTACCTACACTTTTCATATTTGTGAGCATGAGCAATAGACTGTGTCCCTTGACTCTGGGGGCTGAAAGCCAGTGTTGATGACCCCATCTCAATAGTGGTCTATGCTGGCTCTTTTGTAAAATAACATCCTAGTGCCCTTTCCATTCCAACTGTTGAAGAATAACCAATCTAAAATAGTATATTTTCAATAGCCAAATGGTCCAGATTTTAAACATAACTCTTTCTTTAAGGAAGACAAAAAGCACAGAATTAGATGTGTATTCCAATTACTCATTTACCTGATACAGAATGTCAGACTAGGAAAATTTTAGTAACTCTAGATCATACAGCTATGAAACAGCAGAACTAAGATCTAGAATTAAGTTTCTTGGATAGTAAATGTTGCTGGAAATCTTATCAGGTCATAATGCAAGCTTATGGATTTTCAAGCAGCCTGCTCCTACATCAATGGAAAAGTTAATATCAAGGCACCAGATAGTGACCAAGATGATGTTACGCCCCACAACATATTGACAAAAATACAGCTAGTTTTTTCTTGTCATCATACAGTGGTGGATCCTGGATTTTCCCAGTTCTTTCCTGTATGCATTTTTTTCATTTTGTCACCTAAACCCATAGAGTTCTGGGTTATGAGCATTCCAGAATTTTCCAGGGGAGACTCAGCATTTTCATGGAGCTGCCTACCTTTGGAAGACCAAAGCCTTCCACATTGTAAAGTATATTCTACTTTGACCTTCAAAGAGAACAGTGTATACATGCAAGTTGTTCATTTAATAAGAATGTTGCCACAACTTAATGATAAAGATGCTATTCTGAATTATCTTAATAATTCCATTATGCTTAATCTTCATCATCTTTCAGCAGTGCTTTCATTTGGCTTTCATAACATTTCAAGATAAAGGGGTGTTATTATCCTACTTTATAGATGATGAAACTGAGCATCACACATAGCTAGTGACCTGTCTAAGTTTATAGAGAGCTAGTATTCAGCAGAGCTAAGAATGAACTTCAAGCTCCCTAGTGGCTTATATCTAATTGGAAAATCAAACACCATTAATATAATTTTTCTTTAAAATTATGTCTCAAGATGTGCAGATGGGAACTATAATACCATCACTAAAGTCTCTAGATATTTCATTCACTGATTCTTGTTCTCAGTTATAAGCATCCCAACGAAACTCCCTGAATCACTAGAACAGAAGTAGCGATGTCCATGACCTTTCCAGGGATGTCACTTTATCAGGTTTTTAAAACAGACTGGAAATGGAAAAGGATTCTTACAATGAAGAAAGGAACATGACACCTTGAAGAGTAATCAATTATGCGAATGGTTTCACTGCCTGTTATACCATGGATTATGCTTTCATTTTTCATATTAATGTTCTTTATGTTTTTCAATTAGTCACAGCAAATTACCTGTCCTTCGCCTTGGCAAGGACAACTCAATGGGTCTCCATAGAGTATTTTCCAAAATTTGTCTGGTGAATTCTTTCTTGAATTCTCCTTGAGGCATTAGCATGTAATTTTTTGAATGAACAAATGTTTTCTATTTGACAACATCTTATTCATGTAGGAAATTACCTACTGAAAAGGAAGTCTGAGGACTTTGCCTTTTTCTGGCAATGGTGCATTACAACTGATGACTTTAGCTTAAATATAAAGGGAATTGAATGTTCATGAAAATTACAGTGCCTTCAATATGTCTTAGTCATTGTAACACAGGCAGATTGTGTCATGGGGCAGAGCAAAGAGCAACTATTCTGATTTCTATTTCTTTCTTTTTTGCTCTGTCTACTCCTGAGACACTGCCTACTCCTTTGCACTCAATCTCACTACCCCCTAAGTTATCATCCCACAACATCTAACTAGTTACTTTAACTAGTCAGCCCCAGCCCATTCCTGAAGATGCAAGACCTTCTAAGAGAGGAACTTTGTCTTCATCATAACTGAATCTTTAGCTTGTAGTTAGCACAATACACTGAAAAACTTATTAGTTGATGAATGGATGAAGTCATTTGACTCTGAAAATCAGATAAATTGTTCTTACATATACCCTAATCCTACAAATGAAGCTTTTTATCATTCAATAAAAACATCGCACATTTTGCTTTCACAGAACCCTATGTAGAGAAGCCTATGTAGAGACATAATCTGTCATTTAAAACTCCACAGTGTAGCCAAGCCATGATAAATGCTACCTTTCCAAAGACCTTCAAGAAGCCTAGTAGCCTGTTTTGAGACTGTCTTACTAAGGGCTAACACTGTCTTTTTTTTTTACATACACTAGGGACCTTTCCATAAATAGTATCCCTCAACAGATATGGAGTCCCAACTGGCCATCTTTTGTAACTAAATGAAGATTCCAGTGCTGCGACCAGGTTACATTCAACTGAGTTGTTGGCTAAAGTGGTCCTATTGAAATTCCCAAATAAGTCAGGCTATTACCAAGACTACAGCTTGTTCTCTATAACAGCAGGGTCCCATGCACAACTCATTGAACATCAAAAAGTCAAACTGGTGCCTACATACAACCTTTACTTGTAAATTCTAGTATTTTTTTTTGTTATTGGAAAGCAATCTATAAGCTATCAAAAGAGAAATGTAAACACCAACTCACCCACAAAACCTTTGATCTACAATGCTGTCCTACCTGCAAAATACGCTAGGGCAATCAATAGTGGCACATAGCTTATAGGAGTAACCAACCAGTGTTTGATTTGACTTAAGGCCTACTTCACAAGATGGAACCCATACCCAACACTACATGGGTGACCAAGATACTGAGATTAGATAATCCAGGGATCTAAAGGAAAACCAAATAATATTGTTGGGCAAAAGGAAAATAGCAATAAAATTACTAATGACATCTATAATACTCATAGATCATTGATGATGGTCTTGCTAGGCCATCATCAGAGAGGTTTCCTCCTTCAGTAGATGGAAACAAATACAGAGACTCACAGCCAGCCATTATGCAAAGAGAGAGACTGTGAAACACACATCTCTAAATGGGATGTTTCCACAAAATCTCTCCCCTCAGAACTCAGGGAACCCCACAGAAGTGGAGGTGAAAAGAATGTAAGAACCATAGTGTATAGAGGACACCAGGAAAACAAGTCCCTCTAAATCAACTGAGCAAGGCTAGTATCTTTATGGGATTCCTAAGTATGGAAATGGGTGAGTCTCTGATAATTTTCCTTAGGTTCTTCCTCCTATGTTGGTTTACCTTGTTCAACTTCTATGGGATTTTTTTAACTTAGTATATTTTATTCTGTCATTCCTGTTTTATCTCTTAGAAGACTGTACTTTTATAATGAGAGATAGAAAGAGAGTGAATCTGGATGTAGGGGTACAGAGGAAGAACTGGAAGAAGTAGCAGGAGGAGAAACTAATAAAAGGTTTATTAGATGAGAAAAGAAACTATTTTCAATAAAAGGGGGAAAATAAACTACCTTAATCACTACCAAAGTGTTGTCTCAGAGTCTAAGTAAATTGTCTCCCCAGGTTGATAAACTTTTTTTGAAAAATTTAATTAATTTAATTATGGAGACAAGGAGAGACCAATTTTTTAAATGTTTCATTCATTTGTTTGTTTGGTTGGCTTGCATGAATTGCAGTAAAACAAAACCTCCAAGGCTTGCCTACAATTATATTTCTGCTATTCAGCACAGAGTAATGTACATTTTATTATGCTCAGATTTCTTTATTTTTTTATAACAGGGGATGGGGAAGAGATTTTGTGGACTCTGTCTTTGAAGACTTACAATTCTGAAGCCAGTAGCTCTATTTTGCAATCTGTCTTTTTAATTAATAACTATTGCTGCACTAATGTAGAAACTGATAAAATGTTTTGATTGGTTCTAATGTCATGTTAGTTGAGCCCAACAAATGACATATAAACAGATTTGTAAAATGCTTCTAATGTTTATGGAGTCTAGAAATAAATGAGTACAAGTGGTATTTATTATATTAATATTCATTTAACTAGAGATCAATCTAAGCTGCAGAAGATCTAGGAAAATGGCCTATATAAAACTGAATTCCAGAAGAGGCTGTTCTGATATTCTAATGGAGGGAGAGCAGTATTGAATGATTATAAAAAGCTTGTCAGATCACTTGCTTTCCTCCATTTGGATGTAATGTATAATCCACCAAAGATCCTTATTTTTTCTTTTGTATACAATTCCATAATAAACAGATGAGCTACATATCCTCAGTTCCCATTCTGGAGAGTTATCATAAGAAGCAAAAGATTCTTCCCATAACTAAACCTTCTCTCTCCTGTTGTCCCCTCTTTTATTGAAAATATTTTTTTCCTCATTCAACATATCCTGATTATGGTTTCTCACCTCTCATGTTATGATCTTAATGTGGTTCCTTATATTTTAATACAAAGAAAATAAATTATCTCCATTTATTCTTATTATTAGAAAAATTTCCTCTCTATAAGACTCACAAATTAAATGGCTCCAATATCTCACGATTTTCAGATTAAACAATATCTAAAAGGAGGTGAAGGGATTTGCAACACCATAGGAAAAACAATATCAACCAACCAGAACCCTCCTCCCCCATCCGGAGTTTCCAGGGACCCATGGCTCTAGCTGCATATGTAGCAGAGGATGGCCTTATCTGGGGGAGAGGAGGCCCTTAGTCCTGTGGAGGCTTGATGCCACAGTACAGGGGAATGCTAGAGCAGTGGGTGGGTGGATGGGGGAGAACCCTGTTAGTAGCAAAGGGAGGGGGAATGGTATAAGGGATTGTGGAGAGGAGACCAGGAAGGGGGACAACATTCGAAATGTAAATAAATAAAATAACCAATAAAAATAATGTCATTCTAAGTCTCTTTTATTTTTCTTCCTTTTTTGTCCTAGAGTCTTTAGTTTTTTAGTTAGAATACAAAGTATTAGACTTTGGCATTTCAAACAAAATTTATTTTTGTTATCCTTCCTTTCTCTTCATCTTYAYTATCTCCTTTACTTCTGTACCTAAGCCAAGTCTTCTTTCAGAATTTATGGCATGTTTCATTGTACCCCTCAAMCCACTCTTCCTCAACAGCACATCCCTCTTTCAAGGTCTCCTTTCTAATTTATTTTGTATGTGATACATAATAAGTTTATTAACTACTTTATTATTATTATCATTATTATTATTACTATTATTTAACTTCTTTACAGTACAGTTACCATCCCCCTCTCGGTCCTCCCTCCAACTGCTCCACATCACATTCAGCTCCTCTGTCTACAAGAGGATGTCCCTACCCTCACCCTTACTCCACCAGACCTCTCCACTCCCTGAGGCCTTAAGACTCTTGAGGGTTAAGTGCATCTTCTCTCATTGAGTCCAGACCAGGCAGTCCTCTGCTGTATATGTGTTAGAGGCCTCATATTATCTGGTGTATGCTTCCTGGTTGGTGTCTCAGTGTCTGAGAGATCTTGGCAGCCCAGGTTAGTTGAGACTGCTGGTCCTCCCATTAGGTTGCCATCCTCCTCAGCTTCTTCCAGCCCTTTCCCAATTCAACTACATGGCTCCCCTGCTTCTGTCCATTGGTTGGACCTCCTGTCCCTCAGTGTTTTATCTATTTTTGTCCCTGTAGTTCTTTCAAACAGGAACAATTATGGGTCAGAGTTTTTGACTGTAGGATGGCAAACCTATCCCTCCACTTGATGAAGGCAATTGTCTTTGGACTGTCTTTGAACTGGGGATGGATTTTACAAGTTCTCTCGCCCAACTGTCAGGCATTTCATCTAACTTCTTTCCCTTTGAGTCCTGAGAGTCTCTCACCTCTCAGGTCTCTGGTGCATTCTGGAGAGTGCCCGCAACCTCCTATGCCTGTTTCCATTCTTTCTGCTGACCCTCAGGGCTTCAGTCCTGTTAAATTCACACTATTTTATATACATATGTGTATATATTAATGTGGAAGATCTGAATATCTTTTATCACAATATTTTCCACATCTATCCACATTTCTACAGATTATTTTTTTCTTTACAGATGAGGAAAATTCCCTTGTATATGTGTACTATAGTTTCATTATCCATCCATCTGTTGATGACCATCTAGGTTGGTTCTGATTCGTGGTTATTGTGAATAGAACAGCAAAAAACATGGATGTTTGAGTATCACTGGACTAAGATTTAGAGTCCTTTGACCATTTGTTCAACAGTGGTATAGACAGGTCATAGGTTAGTTCTAGCTTTAATTATTTTTTCTGAAACCTTCATACTTACTTCCATAATGGCACTACTGGCTTACATTAGTACCAGTATTATGTAAGGATTCCTTTCCAAACATCCTAACCAGCATCTGTTATCATTAGCTRTCTTGGTTATAGCCCTCTTGACTATAATGGATAAGATTGAATACCAAAATAGCTTTATTTTGAACTATTTTTAGAATACTCACTGCAATTTGTTTTTCTTCTATTCAGAATTGCTAGGGGAAAACATAAGGAATGTATCTGAAGATATTTGTGTAGATAAGAACTTCCTGAATAGGACTCTAATAGCACTAGAAATAGCCTTAAGAATTTACAAATAGGACTCCATGAAAATTAAAAACATTTATGTACAGAAAAGCAAACTACCAGACAAATGGATAGACAGTTATACTCAAGACATTGCTCTAATATATAGAATTTATAAAGATATAMAAAAATTAAACACTAAGAGATGAAAGTGACAAAATAAATGAGCTGTTGAAATAGTTTATCTAATTTACTTGAGTAATAAAATAAGAACATCTCAGACTCTATATTAACTGTTATCAATCCTCAGACCTACTGTTCTTTAACTGCAAAAATATTTCCCACCCACAGAATCATATAATATCCCCCAGCTGCTTACAGGTAATTATTGGTAAAAATAAAGTAGATGTGCACAGAAATGTGAAAGGAGAGATATTGTACTTATATGTGTGCATTTCATCAAGAATCACAACTAGGCAGGGATAAATTTTGTATAATTAACTCTGAAGAAGACAATTAAAATATATTAAGAACTGTTAAGTCACAATCCACCTACCAAATGCTGTC
>BDUI01000473.1:238934-250642 GCA_002335545.1 Apodemus speciosus | reverse complement strand
CATCATCATCATCATCATCATCATCATCATCATCATCATCATCTTAGGGTTTTACTGCTGTGAACAGACACTATGACCAAGGCAACTCTTATAAGGAAAACATTTAATTGGAGCTGCCTTACAGGTTCAGAGGTTCAGTCCATCATCATCAAGACAGGAACATGGCAGCATCCAGACAGCCATGGTAAATGGAGAGCTGAGAGTTCTACATCTTCATCTGAAGGCTGCTAACAGAATACTAGCTTCCAGGCAGTGAGGGTAAAGGTTTTAAGCCCACATCCACAGTGACACACCACTCCAATAAGGGCACACCTTTTAATAGTGCCACTCCATGGGTCAAGCACATAAAAACGATCACAATCATCATCATCATCATCATCATCATCATCATCATCATCATCATCATCATCATCATCATGTCTTAAATGGAAAGGCTATGAAAGTTGAACAGGAATCCCAAGTTTTGTGCTGAGTTCCATTGACTCTCCCTACCTTCAGTTATCATTGGTTGATAGAGTCCATGAGGGCAATTGGGAGGAAAGACAATGAATGGGGATAAGGAGGACAGGGTCTGGCACCATTTTCCCACATTGACTGATAATTAAAGCTACATTTACTATTCCTTTGTTTTCACTTTTTGACTTCTAAGTTATTTGCATATGCTAATTTTACTGTCATTATATCTGGAAGAACAAAAATTTGTATACCTATGTTGTGGTGTTACAAAGAAGATACTTCAATGACTTCCTTCTCACCCTTTTTTTATTGCAAAGAGCTTCTGATTTAATAAGTTATTAATACAAACCATATGAGTTCTTTTTATTGAATCTACAAGATACAAATATGCACCAAGAGGAATCATATTTCAAGTCCAACAGAACATATGTACTTCTTCACTGCTGATTGTTATTCTACGAAAATCATCCAATATTAAAATGATAAAATACTTTGAACCATCTGAACAAAAGCTGATAGGAAAAACTATTAATTTTGAAATCAGGGTCATTTGTTGTTTCCAGCATTTATGGCATAAAAATATTTTGGTTTTAATCAAATAAAATTCCATTAATATTGCAAAACACCCTGTGCCTATAACTATTAGAACAAGAACCAACTGCTAAGAGTCTCCTATGTGACAGTAACTGTTTTATGTAAGGACTGGAACATGTGTTGTTGAGCAAAAATCACAAGTCTGTTAATTACAGTGGGACTCAGAGAATAGATGTACAAAGAGACAAATTATACAGTGTGGGACTTGAAAATTGAATCTGATTTTCCATGTAAAGTTAGTGAATTTGATGAAGATGATGTGGCATGTATGGAAATCAGGAAGCAAGTCAAGGAATGGTTGTTAATAAATAAGTGCATAAAAGAATTTATGTAGATTAAAGTTCAACTGAGTACTGGATAACATTCATAAAGCTCCTATTATATATGAGTTAATACTCATGATAATGATGGATAATTTTAAACCATGATTACTAAGGGTCATTGCTTTCCAAGAACTCATAGTCTAGTAGATGGGAAATAGACATAGTAAGCGACACAAAGAGAAATGGACTCTGGGGACTTTGTGGTTGTATAGTGGTGAGGATTTATGTTAAGAAAGGCTTTACAATCTTATTATGGATTTGGATTTCAGGCATTCATCAAACACTTTGGGGCACAAACACTAAGCCTTGCAGCAATATGGTGGCCCCAGAGAATTTCCAGGAACTGAGCATTAGTGAACCAAGAGAAAACAGTAATAAAAGAAAGGATAGGAAATATGAGTCCAAAAGACTTGGAAACTGCTTTAAAATAATTTGGATTTAAATGTAAAATGAATCTAAAATTTTCAAGTAGAGATGGGTTTGGTGATGAAAGCTGGAGTGGGTTGGGGAAAATTCCAGACTTGAGAATACTAAGTAGCTGCTTCTAAGAGTTATCAGATTTCAGAGGGAACATTCAATGCTGTTTGCAGAAACTGTGATGAACCAGGATCTCTGAGAGAATTGCAGTATTTGATTCATGATCAATAGATATTCTTCAGCACAAATAAAACAAAGATGTAAGTATGAGTCTGGGCTGTGACAGGAGCTTAGAGATGTAATCAGAATGAGCTACTTTCCCCTAAATATCCCGGCACTATTTACCTTCTCCTGCTTGAGGCCCCATTCGGTTTGAAATGGCTGAGTCTCCAGGTAGATAAACTAGATACGCCAAGTGTTGGGATTCAATGTTTAGAGAAGTAGAGAGCCAGGCAGAATTCTCCAAGGATGGATGAAAATATTACACAGTAGTGATTGGGGCCCAGCTGTGGAGCTGTGATTCAACAGTATGAATTTTCAAACATTTCCAGCTATGAAAGATTCATTCTCCATGAGAAAAAGCTATTAGGCACAAAACCCCAAGTTAATTTGCCATACTTTTAGTCATTCCATTACTCAGTACTGATAATTGACTACACAAGTAATAACAACAAATACACCATGTATGGCACATAAAGCTATCAAATGTATATAAGGTGGGGAAGAAAGAATATATTTGTTGAAATTCATAGTTCTCTATGGCTATGTCTGTTTGCCATACATGTTTCCACAATAAAATCTAGGGCAAAGAATTTTTTCTCTCTAGTTTTGAGAGCTCATTTGGTAATTCTCATGGCTTCACAGAAATGGCATCTCAAAAAACTTACATTGATGATGGCCTTTCTATAAGGTAAGTTTAGTCATTACAACATAAATAAAGTAATGAACCATTTCACTTTACCATTTTTTATTTTGCTTGGGTATTGAGTTTTTATCCCTGTGCCATGATGGTGAATGTGTTCTATCACTACATAATGCTTTTCTTGCTACAATGCAGCCTCCATCTGAACTTGACATTTATTTGCTTATGGGAGGCAGGGCAGTCCTATAACAAATGAGAACTTATTAGACAGCATAGAAACAGTGAATAAAGATTTGTTTTCTTATAATTCTGAAGGGTGCGAATCTGAGATAAAGGTGTTGGTACAGTTGGTTCCTTTGGATATTATTTCCTTGGTTTGCAGATGTTTGTGCCTTCATGGTTTTCTCTGGTAGCTGAGACAGGTCTGGTGTCTGTCTAAACTTCTTTATCTCGTAAGAATAATAGCTTGATGGATTAGAACATACTTGCAAGGTCTCAGTTTRTTTTCTTTATTCCTTTAAAGACCCTGTATTTAAATATGGCTACATTCTGGGTAACTGGAGTTAAGACTTCAATACATGAAACCTAGGAGGTTAGTACACTTCAGCTCTAAACAACTCCTTTATTTCTTTTCTCCCGCTTCAACGTTTCTTAAAATGAAACCCCCTTTCACTTTCATTACCAGCTGGTTTTGTAGGAAGTGTGTTTTGATAGGAAGCCAATGGTTCTATTAGGTTGATGCAGTAGAATGTACTTAACCTGTTCTCAAGTGCTGAGCATTTTCCATTATTGTCAGTGTGGCTGGTGTTATAGATAATGCTTCACTGAACATCTTTGTGCATATGGCTTTTTCTTTCTTTTCAATTATTTCCTTAGGATAAATCCACAAAAGTGGGACTGCTGGGTCATTTTTATGACTCTTGGTACATTTTGCTATATTGCTTTTTAAATGGGCTATGCGAATTTGTACAGCAACAAGCAGTACATGAGAATGTAGCCTTTCAAATTTACTGATGTTTGGTGTTTTAATAGGTGTAAAATGTTCCTCCATTGCTGTTTAACTTTGTATGATGTGGAGATCACAAAGTATTTGGTTTTTACAAAAATTCAGGTAGCATATATAAAACATCATCCAAACTTTATTGAATTTTAATTTCATAGGTCATGTTAAAATAAATTAACATTTCATTAACAAAATTATTTCAGTTCATTTCAGGGGACAGTCTGCTCTGTGCCAAGTATTGCACCATGGTGGAAGACATAAAAGCAAGTTGAATTCTTGTGTCTAGAATAAGAGGTACATGTTGGCTCTTATTGTCTCTTAAAAGTTTTAAGATTAAAGGTAGTTTAAAAACATCCAATACCAATATACTTAAGTTAAAAAAGATGAAATTCCTGTATCAGGATCTGAGGAAAATTTAGCAAAACACCATTATATGTATTACAGTCACAAGCAGAAAGCAGAAGATCTGGATATGTTGGATCATGGAAATTGAACTTCTGTTCTTGGGGTGCCAGGGAAGATCTTCCTAAGGTTGTACCTGAAGAGTGAAGTCTGGAGGATGGCCAATAGCTGTCAAGGAAAAGGAGCATGTAGTCCAAACAGAAAAGAAAGATCACAATACTCACTTAAGGAAGAAAACAACACAAGTTTTGTAGGAACTGGAAGAAAATAAATGGGCAACTGTAAGATATTGAACTAGTATTTACATTCTTCTGTACTGCTAAAGTTCTCTAAGTCAACCATGAGTCCTTCCACTGAAAGCAATAAATATGCATGCCCACAATCAGTTTCAGACAAAACAGAGACAGTTGGTGATATGAACTTCAAAGAAGGTACATACCACTATTCAGTTACATTGGAAAACAAGGCAAAGAATCTTGGGATTTTCATGTTTGAACTATAAAAACCAAGGTAGGTACTGCATGCCTACAATTCTGGGTGCTCCAAAGAAGAAACAAAATGATTGATGTGAATTTCTGGTCAAACCTGCTATACATCATGAGTTTCAGGACAGCCAAGGCTATATCATGAAACACTGTCTAACAACAACAACAAGATCATGTGAATACATGCATATCCCTTCCAAGTGAACATAACAGCTCTGATCTAAAATTTTCTAAGTGAGAACTGCCAAACATCATTCTGTTTTTTTTTCAGTAAATACATATTTTTCTGTACTATATTTTATATCCCATCCAAGTATGTCATCTATTTTTAATGAACTCCACTTGATTCTTACTAGGTCTACACTTAAGTCTACTATAAGAACTCCCTCTACCTAACGTTAGAGAGCTATCTATCTAGTTCCTAGATGAATAAACTTCTCTAGAAGTCCTGAATGGTAGAAATCACTCTCTTAAACTATATTTCTTATTAAAAACATAAAGGAGTTTGAATAATTGTAAGGTTGCCTGATTCTAAGCTAGTTTTCCAAAAGATAGGGAAAACAGTACAATGCTGGATTCTTAGTATTACAACAGAAGTGGAAATTGATCAAATATATCGACACCCAGAATAAATGCAGAAGCAGATCAAAATATTGTAGAAATGATAATTAAAAATGAAAAACCTGTCAGGGAAAATCATTTTTCTTAAAATACAAGAGGAAAATTATTCAAATATTCCTTTACTTGAAGTGCACAATTAGCAAAGTTTGGAATGGTCCCAAGTGACAGCTTCAATCTTGGCTCTTCAAATAAAAGCAGATATATTTTTAGACTGTGGAACTGACTAAGATGTAAGTGGCTTGCAGTTAAAGTAATTGCATATCTGGTGGTGGTAAGTGAATTACAGGAGTGACAAATGCTGGTACTTAAATAATTTGAAGCAAACAACATCTTCCTTCTGCAGGGAGCAGATCTGAAGTCAGTAAAACATCTGTTTCATTTATTCTGCTCTTGCCTACATGGCTGAGGCCTGGTTCCCAGTTTGAGCTGATGCCATCCAATCACACACTGCAGGCAGCAGTGCCCTCTCAAACAACATCCAGCAAACAGAATGTCAAATTTGATTTTTAAAAGCAGGCAGGATAGTTTTCTAAAAAGTACCAGCAAAGAAATAAAAGTGCCACTCAATATATAATATTTAGGCTTGATAAAAGTTTATATTTGTATTTCAGTGGACACTGGGTTTTAACCTAGGAATAGGAAGAAGTGCAGTCCAATGGTGCATACTTTCTTGTCTATGTGAAATGCTTATCATCACCAACTCTACTTTCAGCATTCAAGGTGCACTCAAATCCGCACTTCCTTTACGTCCCCTTTTTATCCTTCTTTACTATACCTCTTGGCTACTATGGGTGCTTATCATTGTGCATTCTAATAGCTATTCAATGGTCTTTTGTACTTCTCCAGCAAATAATGTTATAGAAGGCAAGGAGCAGGATGCTCAGCTTAGCCCTAACAAATAACATGGTTCCTGGCATATGGTAGTATTTACTAAATCTCTTGAATTACACATCAGAATTAAAACGTTTCTTTAAGGCAATCAACCTCAGATATTTTAAGTAATACTTTGAAGATTTATTTAACCAGCATATATAGTGAAGAAACTATTTGAAAATCATACAACTGATCCTTTTAGCCAGTGCCTGACTAATACAGAGGGGATGCTCACAGTCAAGCAATGGACTGAGCACAAGGTTCCCAATGGAGGAGCTAGAGAAAGGACCAAAGAAGCTGAAGGATCTTACATCCCCATAGGAGGATCAAAAATATGAACCAACCTGTACCCCCAGAGCTCCCAAAGACTAAACCACCAACCAAAGAGAATACATGGGGGGACCCATGGCTCCAGATGCATATGTAGAAGAGGATGGCCTTGTTGGATATCAAAGGGAGGAGAGGTCTCTGGACCTGTGAAGGCTAGATGCCCCAGTATAGAGGAATGCCAGGACAGGGAAGCAGGAGTGGGTGGCTTGGTGATCAGGGGCTAGGGAGGATGTGATAGGGAGTCTTCAGAGGGTAAATGAGGAAAGGGGTTAATTCAAAATGTAAATAAAGAATATATCTAATAAAAATGTAGGGATTGGTAGACTTTCCTATAAAGAGGTAGATGCAAATATTTCAGGGAAGACTTGCAGGCTAATGTCTCTTTTGCAGTGAATCAGGTCTGCAGTTGTAATGCTAAAGCAACCACTGATAATTCTTGAGTAAAACTACATTAAATGGAAGCTTATGAAATAAAAAGAAATCAATTGGCCATGGTCAATCTATGCAGCAGTATAAACCTTGGGTCTACCTCCCTGACTCCTCAATCATGTTCTTCTAGAAGGTCCACAGATGGCATGCTTGACAAATTCGTGGCTTGATAGATTTGGAAAATGGTCTATAGCTCATCTGGTAAACAAAATTTTCATTTTAAAATAAGTTACTATTTAATATCTGGAAACTTTTCTCGGGGGGCGTTGAGGAAGCAAATAACAAAAACTGTAAAAGCATTCTGATATTTATCTCTTTTAAAGTTCAAGAATATCTATTTTTCAAAACTCCCTGTGTAGTCAGTATCAACCTGACCTTTAGAATAAATTGGGAACATAAATTTGATGAAGTTGTTTGATATGTATTTTTAATTATCACAGTCATTGAGCCAGTTCCACTAAAATATGCAACCTGATCATTGATTAAATGCCTGTTTATGCATTCAGCTAAGCTAATAAGTTATGTAGATTCACCAACTCTACAGCTGGATCTGTGAAATATGAAATTGGATCAGAATGATGCAAATCTTTGTTAATAAAGTCTACAGAAAAGGTGACAGGTGCACAACCCAAGTATTAAACTTGAAGATTCAGTCAGTATAAAAGAGTGACTATGTTAAGTAAAGGGTAGGATCAGTGAAGTATGAAATATAAGCTATATGGTGTAAGACATTGTTCTCAAATCATTACACTTTCTCAGCAAAATTATCTGCCTCTGTACAAAATGGAATCAAAATGTAAGGACATGTCTGGTGTGATCTTAGATACCTGTATATCTAGCACTTGGGAGGCATAGCCAGAAAGAAGTTGAGGTTAAGGTTAATAAATGCTACAGAATTAACCTTTACCTCAAAAAAGTAGAAACAACAGATACCAACACTCAAGGTAGAATTTATGGCTTTGTTTCATTCTTCCTGAGAATTTGCTTGACAAAATATTGACTTTTAGTGCATTTATAGCTCAGTGTGTACATGGCTTAACTAGAATAAAACCTCACTTTAAAATGTCTCCTGGAGCCAAAGAGTTGGATCAACAGTTCAGAGAGCATTTATTTCTTTCGTAGAGAACTTGACTTTGGTTCCTAGCACCCAAGATGGGTGGCTTACAGCCATCTCTAACTCTGGGTTCAGGGGGTCTGATGCCCTTTGTCCTTCATAGGCATTTATACATATTTTCTTCCAGATATACAGAAAAATTCTACCCTTTAACCAATATATTTTTAAAGTTACTCTCTGACAGCCAGTAAAGTATTTTTTGTATAAAAAATAATAAGTATACAACAATTTGACAATTTCCATTTTTTAAAATGTATAGGGACTAAAAGTTAACCTGATTATTAATATTATTTACTCTTGGAATTGACTAGAAAATAGAGAACCGACTTCCTTGCTTTTCCTATCACAGGTATTACTCTATCTTTGAACTACATCTTGGAAATCACTTGGATAAACATATAGAAAAGAAACATTATTTTTGACAGTCTTATGAAATTTAAAAGTAAAATGAATACCAAATATATATATTTTTTCCACAGTGGGACAGGAAATTAGCATGTTCCTGTGCTAGAATTCAGAGCTTCCTTTTAAAAGTAATTCTCAAATAGTGAATCTATCTTGGTGGAACAGTACTTGCTCATAATGGACAAAGTCCTGAGTTTAGTCATCAGTACCACAAAAATACAAAAAAAAATGTTTTTCCATGACCAAACTCAGAAAAGAGGGGATGAGAGTAGGGGGCAGGGACCTTACTGCATATGCTGTTTTTTAGCATCCTCCACTGCAAATGTCCCAATGACTCCTTTGATGATCCACAGAGATGATTAGTTCTTCAGATGGTTGAATGGAAGGTCCCCCAAACCTTGAGATTCTGATACAAACTTAGAGAAAGATGTACTTGTCATGCTACAGTGTTTCATCTTCCCATTCCAGACATTTTCAGGGTTTGGGAAAAAGTAGTAAAACAAATATAGACACCAAATCAAAGCCTAAAAAGTTGAAATTAATTAGAACAGTCATATTACATTATAAAGTGAAGCCAAGTGTTTCTGTGCATGCCATTACATGAATTACTGTTGTAGATACAAAGAGAAAGAAGTCTATTTTCCATTGCTTTACTAATTTATTCACTTTATATCCCAATTGCAACATCCCTCTACTCTCAGTTCCCCCTCACAAGGCCCCTTCCTTTCACCTCTCTCCTCCACATCTGAGAAGAAGGAGGCCCCTCTGGGAACCAACCCACCCTGGTGCCTCAAGTCACTGCAGAACTAGGCACATCCTTTCCCACTGAGTCCATACAAGGAAGCTCAGCTCCAAGAATGGAATCCGTAGGCAGGCAACAGATTCAGAGACAGCACCAGCTCAAGTTACTATGGGATGAAAACCAAGCTGCTCATCTGCTACATATGTGTAGGAAGCCTAGGACCAGTCTGTGCTTGCTCTTTGATTGGTGGTTCAGTCTGTGGGAGCTCCCAAGGGTTCAGGTTGACTCTATTGGTGTTCATGTGGAGTCATTATTCCCTTCAGGTCCTTCAATCCTTCCACCAACTCTTCCACAAGACTCCCTGAGCTCTATCTAAGGTTTGGCTGTGTGTCTCTGCATCACTTTCCATAAGCTGCTGGGTGGAGCCTCTCAGAGGACAGTTATGCTAGTCTGTGATGGATGTCGTTAGGATACATATGCTATTAACCAAAAATGCTACATTATGGGCTCTCATTCTATAAAATTGTCTGTATTTCAAGATACAGAGAAGAAAGGAAATACAACAACTGAACTTTCTGACACAGTGGTTGTTAATATTCTCATTTCCATGGATACAAGCAATCAGGTAACCATCGCAAATTTCCTTACCCCAATAAACCTTATAAAGAAATAAAAACAAGAAAAAAAAAGAAAAAGGTAAATTATTTTAAATTAAGATAACACCCCATTTTAATGTCAGCATAGTTAGTTTTTATACTTACTATATGCAAATCGTTTTTACCCTAAACTGGTAATAAGTATTATGTACAGAAGTGGTTTCGTTCCCAGTTAAAATGAAGGCCAAGTATATAGTATTACAACTGTTAACTTAATATCATTATATGGTTTAATAACAGATACATGCATGGTCCTGAGATTATAGATTGATACAGACAAGAATATGGATTTGTATCTGTAATGTTGCTGCAAAATCATTGRGGCATATTCCAGTAAATTTTATGTATGCTCTTTGTCTCTGTTATGATATACTTTGGATTTTTAGATATTCTTATATAATTCCTTCCATTGAGATCTAGGCATATGATATCTGCTGTTATTTGAAAAGTAGCTTTCTGGTAACATGTTGTATAAAAACCATTGAGAAAAAATTAAAATATAAAAGAAAGATAGCAGTTCAAATGAAGTATGGATTAGCTGGATACTCTCAGGGAAATGGGAAGCATACAGTTCATTCCAAACATTAATCTGTCAAAATTATTGTGGTCTGCTAGCAATGTAATAGGACAGAGGGTGCGTATTTTTATGCTGCAAGTTCCCTGATCTTTGGGGTATCTTTAAAAGTAGTAATGATGAAGATAAGACATAGTCACTGGGAAAGCAGCTCATGGAGGAGGCATGGAAAGAAAGAATTCTAAATATGTCTTTAGTTGTCCAGCCAGGAATACCAGAAGAGAGCTCTGGTTAGTTAGGATCTTTGACTGGAGAGCTATGTGACAGAAGAGCAGACACTCCAGTACACACGCTAGTCCCTTCTAGCGAACAGCTTTGGAACTGAATCTCAACATTTTCTTGATGAAAATAAGTTATATTCATTGCCCAATTTTAACATATTTCCTAAATTATGTTAGAGTTACCTCTTCCGAAATGGGAGTTTTTGAGTAGCATTGACGGTTGAGTACAGAAGACTTACTTTTTCCTAGCTAACAGAATGGAATGTGCCTACAGA
The DNA here is from genome assembly GCA_002335545.1 of Apodemus speciosus. Classification (NCBI taxonomy): domain Eukaryota; kingdom Metazoa; phylum Chordata; class Mammalia; order Rodentia; family Muridae; genus Apodemus; species Apodemus speciosus. The sequence continues at coordinate 239,860 of BDUI01000473.1, read as the reverse complement.
TGGAAATGGTTTGGTCAGATAATCACATGGCCAAGAAAGGATGAGTCATCTTAAGCCATGCTAAAGTGATGGGAAGGATAAGTCTCCCTTTAAGGAGACAACACACTTTCCATTCCCAGAATAGCTGTCCTCTGTGAAGTCCCTCGTGAAACTGTAGTCATAAAGGTAGGTTAAGCTTAGCAGTTTTTCTAAGTTACTCAGAAAAACATTTTCTCCCTTTTCTTACTTGTTATTTACCTCTTCTTCCTTTGGATACTGGCAAATTCTCAGCATGTTTTCCCACACTGTCTAGACTTTCTTAGTCTTTTGCTCTGAAGTTATCCTCCTTCCATCAGGTCCTATCACATGGCTACTTGGAAGTATCTTAGTATTTCCTCCTCGTCTCCATCTCTCACCTCCAGGCAGCTGCTTGGGTTTACAGTTTGCTTGCCCTGTGATTTTTCTTTTAAACTCTAAGAATTATTGTCTTCCAGATTCTTTCTGAGTATATTCTTACTTTTTTTCTTTACTAACAAGACTGAGTACCCCAAGAACAAACTCCAATTTGTAGGTAATTTCCAGTAATAATAATTCTAATGTAGACATCTGCATTTATAATAGCCTAATATTACATAAACCAATTCCAAAAATATCAGAAGAGAAAAACAATAACAACAAAAATAAAAGAAAAAACAAACGAGGTAAGTGTCTTTAAGTTGTCTCAGTAATTTGGGCTAAATTTAACTCTTTAATATCCTTCATGATAGCATTTTCTTCTTTCTATCAATGTTCAAATCTCAAACTCCTTTCCAGAAGCAGGGTTAAGGTGAAATGCAATAGAACAGCAGGGCGGTGGTGGCGCACGCCTTTAATCCCAGCACTTGGGAGGCAGAGGCAGGCGGATTTCTGAGTTCGAGGCCAGCCTGGTCTACAGAGTGAGTTCCAGG
>BDUI01000473.1:217891-231232 GCA_002335545.1 Apodemus speciosus | reverse complement strand
CTCTCCTTCACCTTTGAGAAGGAGGAGGTTCTCCCTTAGGTACCAACCCACCCTGGCTCCACAAGCCACTGCAGGACTAGACACATACTCTTACATTGAGGCCAGACAAGGCATCCCAGTTAGGGGAACAGTATCCCATTAACAGGGACCTGCATGAAGACCAAGCTGCACATCTGCTATAAATCTGGGGGAATACATAGCATGGGGAGCTTGTATGCCCTTTAGTAGGTGGTACAGTCTCTGTGAGCAACCAAGGGTCTAGGTAAGTTGACACTGTTGGCCTTCTTGTGGAGTCCTTATACCTTCCTCTAATTCTTTCACAAGACATCCAATCCAAAGCTCCATCTAATGTTTAGACATGGGTCTCTGCATCTGTTTCGGTCAGCTGCTGGGTGGAGTCTCTGGGAGGACAGTCACCCTTGTGGCCTGTCTGTGAATCTAGTCTGACAGATACAAACATAGCCTGAGGCTCCAATGTAGTTGAAGAAGGAAGGCAGGCAAACAATGTGCTTTTATATATCTTCTGAGAATAGTTCGGCACATCCCCTTCCCCCAAATTGGCAGGATTTGCTACTCCTACTGCTATTCATTTATGTCTGTCTCACACATGGTACCTGTGTATCCAGGCCAGCAGTGACAAATATAGCTGTCAAGAGTGTCTTAACATGTTGAATGATTGTAACATGGCTTTGACCAACAATGAGGCATTGGATTCGCACAGTGTTTACCTGTGAATCCACTCCCTGTGCAGACACAGTGGTCATTGTTTCCTCCATTCACATATAGACCTCCATGGAAACGTGCCTGACTGGTACATCATCAAAGATGAGTTCACAGTGGTCTCGAAAGAACCCAGACATAGTCACAGCAGTAAATCCCAAGAGCATCCTGACACATGACATTATGTAGACATGGCTGGGATCTACATTCATCAATTTCCAGCTCACAGTTTATACCAGAATACACTTGAGGACAGACACAGATGTACCTCCCTATCTCATTGAAGCCTATGGCCTCAAGGGAGAAAATAGGATGGGGAGGGTATGGGGAAGAAAACATGGGGTAGGGATGGGAAAACAAATGTAGATAGAGCCAAGGAGAGAGGGCCAAAAGAGTGAACAGAAATCAGCAGGGAAGGGGAGGTGAGGGAGGAGCATCTCTAGGATGTACCAGGGACCTGAAATGTGGGAGGCTTCAAGGAGTCTATGAGGGTGACTCTAGCTAAGACTACTAGAAGTGGGGAATATGGATCCTGAAGTGGCCACCTCCTATAGCTAGGCAGTACTCCCAAAGCAGAGAAAAGTACAGCAACCCACCCACAAGACCTTCAGCCCAAAATATGTTCTGCCTACAAGAAATGCAGGGAAAAAATGTCTCAGAAACTGAAAGAATAGCCAACCAATTAGTGGCCCACCTTGAGATCTGTACCCTGGGCAAGGACCAATCCCTGACACTATTAGTGATACTATGTTATGCTTGCAAACGGAGCCTTGTGTAACTGTCTTCTGAGAGGCTCTACCCACCAGCTGATTGAAACAAATGGAAAGAGCCATAGCCAAACAGACAAAGCTCAGGGAGTTTTAAAGAAGAGATGGGAGAAAGATTGAGGAACCTGGAGGGAATAGGAACTCTACAGTAAGACCAACAGAGTCAACTAACCTAGACACTTGGAGTCTTATAGAGAATGAAGAATCAACCAAAGAGCATACAAGAGCTGTACTCAGGCCCTTGCACATATGTAGCAGATGTGCAGCTTTCTCTTCATGCAAATACCCCAATTGTAGTGAGGGACACACTTACCCTGACTATGTTACCTGCCTGTGGATCCTGCTTCTCTAACTGGGCTGTCTTGATTGGCCTCAATGAGAGAAGATGTACCTAGACCTACATTGACTTGAGGTACCAAGATTCATTTTGACATAAAAACAATACCATGTGTCTCTTAAATTCTTGCCCAAACAATTCTATATACAAGGCTTTCCTACAAAACAATAATTGTTGTTTAGGCATAACCAATAGTTTGGACAAAGGCTGTGAAAATCTAAAAGATCCTTGCTTCTCCAGTTCCTGCCAAGGAATTGCCACTTCTGTGAATACCCCAGGAAAATGGGGTCCCCTGTGCTTATGTCCTCCAGGGTACAGTGGACTGACCTTTGGAACTGCCACTAATTTCTGTGTAGGGAATGCCTGTCAACATGGAGGCACCTGGCATAAAGTCCCTGAGCACCTGACTGTATTTGCCCTGCTGGATATGATGGAAAGTTCTGTGAGATGGATCACAATGAGTTTGCTTCCATCTCTTGCCACAAAGGGGCTGTGTGCTAGGATGAAATCAATGACTGCTTCTGCTTCCGTGTGCCCGGATACCAAGGCAGGCATTGTCTTGGGAAAGTAAATTTGATAATGTCTTCTCTTGGTTTTCACTGTCTGAAGATTGTATACATTTTTGCCCAGGCTTTTCATGAAAAGGCATTGGTCTTTCCTTTAGGGGAAGGCCATTTTTTAGTATACATCAGCATATTTTCATAATTTGACAGGGAATTTCATCAACTCACTTTCATATTCAGTCACTCTAAGTACCAAGACATAGATGTAAGAACCAGGAATAAGTTAAACTCCCCCAAATGTTAAATGTCATCAGCCAATGTGGAATTTCATTTAGAAATCATACACTTGTCAGTTAAAATACAAGTCTCAGAGAAGTAAAGGTTTATGGTGAATTATGGCTGTCTAATAAGACCTGAAGCAGTGAAATGACAATATACAAGCTAACAAGGAAGGGGAAAATCTCATGGATCCTCACCCCTAGACAAAAACTACAATTAAGGAATCCTGAGAGTGGGAAAAATATTATTCCCTTGCTAAAAATACATGTAGCAATGTGCCACCTAATTACAGCTCTGAAATCATATACAAAGAAATAACACTAAAAGGGCTGAGCAGGTTACATTTAAATCTAATCATTTATATAATTATATAGATAGATTTATATAGTTGGATATAAATGTATATGTGTGTCAATAAAAAAGAAAAAGATGCTTTTGAGAGGGATCAAGGAAAGGTACATGGAAGGGATTAGATGGAGGAAAATAAAAGGGGAAATGATACAGTTACATTTTAGTTTTAAACATTTTTTCAAAAGAATTTTAATATTGATGACAACGTGAGATTTTTATGAGAAACAAAGCAAGCCAAGCACAAAAGAAAAGTTTCCATATGATCTAACTTATGTGCGAAGTTATCCAGTGGAAGGTGAGAGCAGAATGGTGTTACCAAAGGCTAGAGTTGGAAAGTAGAGCAGTGTATACTAAGACAACGTTAATTAGCATGAAGTATAGTGTACAGCATAATGAATACAACCAATAAGATGATAGACATTTCAAACATCTAGAAGAAAATCTTGTCTTATTTTTGACATTGTAATTATAACATATAATTATAACATTATAATTATACTTTCCATTTCCTCCCCCCAAATCTTGCCATATATCCCTTCCTGCAGATCTATGACTCCCTTTCAATAACTGTTATAGCATGCTCCTAAATATAACCTGTATAGGCCATATAATCATATCATGTTACTTCTGTGTGTATGTGTGCATGTATATTTGTATATTTGTATCATTGTATATTTGTGCATTTGTGTATTTGTGATTATTTGTGGAGAGTCTGTACACACATCTATGTGCATCTGTTTGGAGGTCAGTGTTCTATGTTGATTTTTTTTCCCCTAATGACTTTATGCCTTATTTTTTGTAACAGGATTTCTTACCAAGTTTTGGGCAAAGCTATCTATAAGCCTCACAGATCCTCCCCACTCTGCCTCTTCAGCCCTGAGATTACAGGTACAAACCAACTTGCCTGGTTTGTTATGTGAATTCTGGGGTTCTCAATCCAGGTCCTCATGTTTGCATGTTGAGTACCTAATCAACTAAGCCATTTTAACCAGCCCCAAACATAGTATCTGAACCTTAGTTTTTACAAATCCAATTCCAGGCAACTTACATGTAGTATTTCTTTTGCTTTATTGTCTACCTAATTATAAGCTATTCAAAGCATGTCTCTCAAATGTCATACATTAAAGACAAATGTGAAATAGTCTCCTAATATTTTATGTTTACATTGAATGCTTAAATGGTAAAACATGTCTGTATATAATAAATATAGATTTGTTATGGAATAAATATTTGAAAGTAACAAGTCGTACTTGTATTACCAACACATGAAAGGGTAAGGCAGAAGACCAGGAATGGCAAACTTAGGCTGCATAACAAGTTCTAGGCTAGCCTAGGCTATATAATGAGACCCCCACATACACAGACACACAAAAATAGTTAAAACATGCCAAAGTGCAGGGGAGATCGTCATTTTCGTTCCTATGTCAGTAACGCTTGGGAAAAAATAAATCACTGTAATGAAAATAATGTCATATTCCCTGGGTGTCCTACTCAGTTATTAAACCACGGATTTTTAAATACCCAAACACTTATTAGACAAGCTGGAGGGTTTTTTTGAAGTTTTTAAAGTGGGATTCAATCTAGAAAATTTAGCAAGTTAAGAGAAAATCCATAGTAAATAGAGAAGGTAATGATTTGCTCATTAATCTATTTTTACTGAGACAAAATGAGAACTGAGCTCTAAAAAGCACAGAGCTAACTAACCCTTTAGGTAAGTTCAGCTGCCTGCCCCAGTTTTCAATGGAATAAATTAACATTTAATATTTCGTGTATAATAGTATACCTACCAATTGGGATTTGATCACAACTTACTCTCTCCCCAAACTACATGGCAAACTAGCATGCTGTGCTGCCCCCTATCGGTAGACGTTGTGTTCATTTTGAGAAGCCACTATAGATTTCAAAGAACTCCAAATCTGACAGAATGTAAGAGATTCCAGAATCATTTGTTTTCATTCAATGTAGGACACAGAGATTGCCAGAAATGATTTCCTTGTTTGTCTCTATGTTTTCTCTTAAGAATGCATACTCAAAAAAGCTCAATTTGTAATTTTTTACTTGGAGAAATGTGAAAGCTTACAGAGTAAGATTTGAGTTAGATATGAAGTATAAGATTTGGGTTAGATATTAAGTGCCAGTAGAGAAATATGAGGCAGAGGTGACAGAATGAGGGATGAATAGAGATAAGGTTATAGAAGAATCTCAGGTAACTTATTTACTCATTAAAAAGACACCAAAGTAGGTGCATTTTATATACCACATCCAATTCTAGGTATGGGCTGAGTTGCCAAAACAAAATCCTTAAGATCTAGCCTCATAGAGCTCAAACATTCTAGCTGCAGGAGTCTTTCATGAGAAGGAAGGAAAAAAGGGAAGGAAAAGACCCAAGTATTTGGACAAAAATGACCAACAATTTGCATAATATGCAAATCATTAAATTATTGATATGTGTAGAGATTGCAATGATGTTACTTAATTTGGCTGGATAGAAAAATCTTTGTTAATACATTGTTCTCACAAGAGCAAAGCTTTTTCTTCTTGGTGTTCCAAAAGAACCACTCCTTTATATGTTTTCTTAACCATATAGAATAAAAGAAGGACACATGACCTGGGAGATTTTCTAAAACAATTAACTGTATGAATCTGGTGAATATCATGCAATCTCTTTAGGGAACACAATCTCAGCTAGCAATGAGATCCAAACACATAGCAACAGCGGCACTAGAATCTCTCTACTTGCTCCATGCTTGCATCCTAAGACTGGACATGAAGTTTCCTTCTACAGAGCGTAATTATAAGCTCTATTCAATTTCAGGATACCATTAAAATTCTAGGAAGGAAATGGTATGTAGTGGACAGTGTACCTGTGATGGATAATCTTTGTAGTCAACTTGACTGCATCTTGAATTAACTAAAACCCAAGAAGCTAGATTGCAGAAGTTCTTGAATGGATCATTGGAGGTGAAAACCTCTTGGCCATATCATCCAGTAGCAGCCTGCATAAAAGAACATGGTAGAAGGAAAGCTGTTGTTCTTTGCCTTTGCTGTCACAGGCAAGTTCATCTGTGCTTTTCCTGAGGCATTCCTTCCCTTTTGCTAGTATTAGAACCACAGCCTGTTAGCCATTCTAACAAAGCGTATATAATTGTATTAGTTTTGTTCCTTAGGAGAACACAGTATCCAAACAATGGCCAGTGAAGGAGACTTCTAATACTGAAGAAACAATCATTAACTCTGGGCAATAAAGACCCACCATCTCAAGACTGATGGAAGCTTGGGGCTAGCAACACAAAACCAATGGAGATTGAATAAACAACAAATCAAATCCTGCACTGCCCCTTAATGACATCACTCTTGTTTATAACAATCTGTAACAATCTGTAACATTCTGTAACAGCAGCAAATATGGACTAAGAAAACTACCATATACTTAAGAAAACTACCATATGCTTAATACAGCATCTATCACACATCTAGAAAAGTGGCATAAGTGTTAGTGGTGGGGTTTCTTATGTTTTTGGTTGTGAGCCTAGACTTTAACAGCTGAGGCGTCTCTTCAGCCCAGTGGTGGGGTTTCTAATGTGCATGTTTTAAACATTCATTCATTTAATTAGAAGCTAAAATTTTGTGGTGATTACACACACACAGTGTATAGTGTATGAGCTTTTAGCAAATACATACCTTCCTAGATACATTCTCATCATGCTGCTAGCTTTAGTTAATGCCACAAAAGCTAAAACTAATATTGCCAAGTAATACAGCTATATCACTCCTTGGCATACATTGTCAAATCTATATGCTACAACAGAGAGAGCTGCAGATGTTCACCAAGGCTCCAGTCACAATAGTTTTATTTTATGCTCCTGTAAAACTGCCTTCAAACACCAAAATCTTGATGCACCTGACCTTCAGGACAAAACCTGCTAGCTTTAGTGGATAATAGTTAATGAAAAAAAAAAACATAACTGACAAAAGTGCCAAGAGTAAGTGATGGTAGAGTGTGTGTCCTAAATGGAGTGTATTGGACCCTAGAAGGCCCAAGGGACATCTTAGGAGTAGGGGTAAGAAGAATGCAAGATTCAGGAGATGTAGAGATTTTCAGTAAAAGCTCATCTTCTGTAGGTGGCATTGCTGTTACACTCATGAATTCACAGCAGCTCTCATTATCTGCACAAGTACTACACAAGACTGGGCCAATCAACATTTCATCACGAAGCCCTGCCAATTCCTGACTCACTAGTAGGAGTTAACAGTTGTCAGGGAAGTAGGTGTAATATATTTTAGTGATATAGCCACTGATAATTTGCTACTGCTCCAATAATATTCTTCTAGCTGCACTTTGGCAACAAACTTTAATTAAACTCAGAGGGTCACACATGCTTCTTATATGGATAATTCCCTTCAGTTCCCCAGATAGTTTCTGAACCAGGTTTCTTCTTCGTTGGTAGAATTTTTTAATTATTACATTATTATGTATATGAATATTTTGCCTGCATATATGTATGTCTACCAACTTCATTCTTAGTGTCGATGGAGGTCCAAAGAGAGCATTCTATCCCATAAAACTGGAATTACTGATGATAGTAGATCACCATTGTTTGCTTGGATCCAAATGTGTGTCCTCTGCAAAAGCAACACATTCAATTAACTACTGAGCTCTCTCCCCAGATGTTAGTTTTTTAAAGCTCTTTGTATATTTTAGAAACTGATCTGCCAGATATATATCTGCCAAAGGTTTTATTCCATTTTGTAGGCTGCCCATTCACTGGACTGTTTCCTTTGCAGTACAGTACAGGAGTTTTGTTTTGTTTTGTTGTTGTCTTTGTTTTTTATTTCATGAGGTCCCACTTATTGATCACTGGCACTATTTCCTAATCAACTAAAGAGCATTGGATAGTTCCAATCCAAGTGTCACACAGATTTTCTTAGTTAAACTAAATGAATCACAAAACAAAACAAAACAACAAGACAAAACAAAACAAAACAAAACAACAAAATAAAACAAAATGTCTTAATTCAGGCAATGAAACTGACGTAAGGGAGAATTTATGAAGATGGAATGGAAACAGAAAAGGATAAAGGGGAAGGAGTAATAAGATATATATCTATATATTTTAAATTGCCAAATAAGAAAATGAACACATATAGAAGTTCAGGGGCTAGTGAAATGGTTCAGGGGATGATAAGATAACTTGTAAGGGAACCTGTGCTTGGCTCATATCTCCTATGTTAGACAGCCTACAGTTACTTTTAACTCCCTCTTTAGTGAGTGTGACACCCTGTTCTTGATTGTCCAGCATGCACATGTGCAAAGACACACAGGAACACACAAATTCTTTATTATGAATTGGTTATCTAAAGTCACTTTTTCGGATATCAGAAAAAAGATAGAAATATTAGATAATAGCTACAAGATAGCTACAGGATAGATGACAGAAATATGGGAGATAGATATAGAATTACTAGAAGATAGACAATAAGTAGATAGAGATGAATACAAGATGGCTACAGGATACATTACAGACAGGAGAGACATGTATGTAAGATAGCTAGAAGGTRGGCAATAGAAAAATACAATGTAGATATTAGATAATTGAAGGCAAATGACAGATGTTTAGATAGGAAACAATACATAGATGGTAGACACAGACAAAAAACCTCTAGAGGATACAGGAAAAATAAATAAGAATAGGCAAAGTAAAGATAAAAATAAGATTGAAGAGACACAGGAAAGTTAGGAATTAGATGAAACACAGATGGAAGAGAAATAAATGGTAGCTAAGGATAAATGATACATGTATTGAGAAAGGACAGCTAGAAGATAGATGACAGATAGACAGGCTTAGGTTTGCTAGAGGATAAATGATATATAGAGAAGACAGACACAGTGTAACTAGAGGATAGATAATAGATAACAGCTGTAATAGTTGGGTAGCAGATAATGATACTTGGATACTAAAGTGTCACAGGAAGACAGATGAAACAGATGGAAGACAGACAGAATATAACTAGAGGGTAGGTAGATAAATTGAAGATAAACACACAAGTAGCTAAAGGATAGAAGAGAGACAGATGGAAAATAGACAAAGGATAGATAAAGGAGATATATAAATAAAAGAAAGACTGATATATGAGAGTTAGAAGTTAGAAAAAAGATAGTCAAATGATAACAGCAAATGGAAGAACACATAGTAACTAGAATATTGAGGACAAATAGATAAATGGTAAGCAGGATATGTAAAGGAAAGATAAAAATAGATATATGATAGATACAGGATTTTGAGAAGTTAGATGATAAGTGGAATAGAGATGAAATATAAATAAACAGTAAATGATACATGAATGGTTAAAAGGATCAGGATAGCTAGAGGATAGGGAGTTGGTAAATGGCACGCGCGCACACACACACACACACAGACACACAAAATAGCTACAAGATAGATGATAGACAGACAGACAGACAGGCAGATACACACACAATAGGCATATAGAATATAGATATAGAACAGCAAAGGATAGAGTATGTTTAGATGGAAGACAAACACAGGAGAGCTAAAAGGTGATAGATATAAGGAAGTTAGACACAGAGTGGATATAGAATAGATAATATATAGATGTAAGAAAGACACAGGCTAGGCAGAACCTAGATGATACATTTAAGACAATATGTGGAAGAGGGGCACAGGATAACTAGAGGATGGATGAACAATGGATGTTTCATGGAGAATAGTTAAAGGATATGTGATAGATAAATGAAAGAGAGATATAGGGTGGCTACAGGATAAGTCATAGAAGATAGACACAAGATAGTTGAAGTACAGATAGATGAAACAGATAAAGTGTAGACACAGGATAGGTGATAGATAGATGATAGATAGGGAGAGAGAGAGACACACAGAGAGAGACAGAGACAGAGAGAATATAGACAGGGTTATCTAGATAGTACATGGTAGATACATAGATTATATATAGCATATTTAGAGAACAAATGATAGATGGAAGATAGTTACAGGATATCATCTAACTTCTAGAAATCCTGTATCTAACACATATCTATTTTTATGTTTCTTTACATATCCTGCTTACCTTATCTTAAAGTTGTATCATAGGTAAATGGAAGAAAGACTGGATTGTTAAAGGTTACTTATACAAAAAGATGTAAGCTAGCTAAAGTATTGATGGCAGGTAGATGGAAAGTAGACACTGGAGAGACTAGATGATAGATTATATATAAAAGAAATATAGATATATGATAGGCAAAAGAATGTATAATATATAAGATGGATGACAAATACAAAAGACATACACAATATATGATAGCTATATAGAAGACAGAAACCAAATAGCTAGAGAATTGATTGACAATAGACCTAAGATTTCTAAAGTATAGATTATAGACAGAATGAAGATATGATTAGAGGATACATGGCAGATGGATGGAATATGCATATTATAGCTGGAGGATAGGTGAAAAATAAATGGAGGTAAATACACAGATAGAAGATAGAGGAAAGATGGGTGAAATATAATAGCAGAAAAATAGATACAGGGGGTATTTTAGGATAAATGATATGTGGAAAATACCCACAGCATACCTAGAGGATATACAAAAAATAGGAGAATAAAGACATGATAGCTTAATGATTTATGATAGATGGAAGATAGATTATAGGATAGTGAGAGGATATAGGATAGATAATAGGTTATAGACCCATAATTGTCCTTTTTCTCTTTCCTATCTATCTATTAGTATATCTATCTATCTATCTATCTATCTATCTATCTATCTATCTATCTATCTATCTATCTATCTATCTATCTATCTATCTATCTATCACATTTCTTCTATATATCCTGTATATCCTAACAATCAATCTTATGTTCTAGATATACTGTGTCTAACTTTTATCTATATCATCCATTTTCTAACTCTCCTGTGTTTACCAACTCTCTTTCATCTATCTTCTAGCTATGTTGTGTATCTTCCATCAATCAACATTCTATCTTCTAATCACCCTATCTATTATACATTTAACATGTATCTTGCAGGTCAATTGTATTTATCTTCTACCTAGGTACCTGTACTGCCTGGTTTTGTGTGTCAACTTGATAAAGGCTATAGTTATCACAGAGAAAGGAGCTTCAGTTTGAAAGTGCCTCCGTGAGATCCAGCTGTGGGGCATTTTCTCAATTATCAAAGGGGAAGGGCCCCTTGTGGGAGGTACTATCTCTGGGCTGGTAGCCTTGGGTTCTATAAGAGAGCAGACTGAGCAAGCCAGGGGAAGCAAGTCAGTAAGAAACATCCCTCTGTGGTCTCTGCATAAGCTCCTGCTTCCTGACCTACTTGAGTTCCAGTTCCTTTATTGATGAACAGCAATGTGGAAGTGTAAGCTGAATAAACCCTTTCCTCCGCAACTTGCTTCTTGGTCATGATGTTTGTGCAGGAATAGAAATCCTGACTAAGACAGTACCCTATGTCTTTCAATGATCCTTGAGCAATCTATCTTTCATATAACATCTAGCTATAATTGTCTACCTCCCATTTATTATTTTCAACCTATCCACCATAAGTCCTTCAAGCATCCTATGTCTATCTTCCATCTATCTATTATCTGTTTTCTAGATACCCTGTGTTCATTCTCCATGATATTTTCTCTACCTATAATGTATCTTATTTCCAATCATGAATTATCCCAAAGTTCTCCTCTGTCTACTTCACCTCTGTTATCTTAAATCTATCAGTTATATGACTTCTGGATATCTAGTGACTACCTTCAAAGTTGATATTGTTTATTCTCTAACAATTGGTTGGCTGCCTTCTAGCCAACGTCAAAAATATTTAAGTATTTTTAAATTTCTCATTCTTCAAATTATTTTAAAATCTCATCCATGAGTCTGGTACTTCTAACTACAGAGTGATATATTRTACCCACCTACTGAGTATTCAAGGTCAATCCAGTACACCTTATAAGTATGCAAAATTATATCAGATGCTAAATGCCTAAAGCCTGAGGATATTGTGGGGGGTTCTTATCCCTAATGATTGTGCTGAATTTCATATTTTGGTCTGGATTTTATATGAATAAATTATTTCCTAAATACATAATTGAAGAACATTAATATTCAGTCTTTGACACAGACTAGAATCAAAGCCAAATTCATTTATGAACAAGAATGTTAAACAGAAATGTCACTTGACACTCCAAAAGCTATAGTTGACGAACATGCAAGTAATTCTGCCCTTTATTTAGGACTAAATTGATACAAAAGGTATCTATTTTTTGACACTATGTTTTATTAAACTCAGTTGGTTGTTTCCTTAGGTTTATAGAAGGTTTTAGTTTTATGAGATTCCCTTGTAAGTTGTTGGTCTTAATTCTTAGGCAAACAGAATCCTGTTCACAATTCTTTCCTTCACCTATGTCATGTACAGTACTGCCTGGGTTTCTTTCAGCAGTTTCAGCATTTTAGGTTTTACATTGAGGTATTTGATCTATGTGGAGTTGATTTTTGTGTGGTGTGATAGATATAGGTCTAATTTAATTCGTCTGTGTGATGAAACAAGTTTTCCCAGCACCATTTGTTAAAGTGGTCTCTTTTCTCCAGTTTATGTTAATGGCATCTTTTCAAATATCAGATGAACACGGTCATGTGTACTCTTTTGAGGTATTTGATTTTGTCCTATTAGTAGTGGGGGGCAGATGTGTACCACATAAGGCAATAATGCTCCCCTAAAGAGCAATCAACTATCAAACAAAGAACCCTTGCAAGACATGTGAAATCTCCTTTCAAGTTGTTGGTAAGGGGAATCTGAGAAACTCCCCCAAATAATTTTAGCTATTGCTATGGCCCTTGGTTGTTTCCTAGATCATGAAATTAAGACACCATATGTTTTGGACACAGGACATGGATCAGACCGGAAAGCCTCATACCTGGTTATTACTGTTCCTAGTACCAAAAGAGTGAAATCAGCCAAGGGAGGAGAACAACAAATAGTCTTACCCAGCCACACAGTCTTAAGAACCACTACAATGAGCATCCAGAAGAAATATCTCCTATGGTGAAATAGTACCTCTTTGTTCCATAAATAACAGATAATTAAACTGAAGGCACGTACGTTGCCTGGTACTATAAACATAGCCAAACACATATGGCTAGTTAGACCATGGAGCCTAAAAGAAAGCAAAATACTTCTATTTTCCTAAACCACTAGAATTTCTTTCTTTTTTTTTTTATTGGATATATTCTTTATTTACATTTCATTTCCCTTTTTCTGGGTTCCCCACCCCCCCAGATGTCCCATATGTCTTTTTCCCTCCCCCGGTTCCCCCATTCACCCTTCCCACTTCCCTGTTCTAGTATTACCCTGCACTACTGCATTGGG
>BDUI01000473.1:170063-184376 GCA_002335545.1 Apodemus speciosus | reverse complement strand
AGGCTGGCCTCGAACTCAGAAAGCCGCCTGCCTCTGCCTCCCAAGTGCTGGGATTATAGGCGTGCGCCACCACCGCCCGAGCATCACTTTTCTTGCATGAAAGTATTCAAAATGCAGCTAGGAAGTAATAGTTTTAATAGTTGGATAGTTGTAATTTCTTCTGCAATATCCATGTCTTCACTAGCCCTGGGAGTTGGCTAGGTTACTAGTACCAAGCATGATTTCCTCCTGTTAAAAGGGTCTTAAGTCCAACTCCTGCATTTAAGGCTCAAGAAACACTGAAAAAAAAAGGTGGAGGAAAGATTGCAAGAACTTAGGACCCCAAAATCTGCTGTGAGAAAATGTATCCTAGAAATAACAGTTTCTCCCATGATACTTCAACAATGTGGCTGCCTAAAAATGACCTGAACCAGGACAACAACAATAGATGTCCTAATGTTGATGTTGACATGGGCAAGGGCCTCACAAGGCCTCAACCTCACCAAAAGAACTAGAAGTAACTAAGGAAAAGAACACATCCATCCACTGGTTCCCCAATACCAAATGGTCAATCCTGAAAATACATATAAGTAACATAGTAACATCATACAGACTGAGCAGGTTACAGTATTTATATAGTTATACATATATGTATATATGTATGTAACGAATTAAAGAAAAGGAGGTCAGTAATTTAGGAGGAAGCAGAGAAGGTCAACGTGGGAGGTATTAGAGGAAGGAAAGGGAATAGGTGAATATGATGTAATTGTATGCTTATTTTTGTAAAGATGGAAACTTTAAGGTTTAATGCTCATTGTGTTTATATGTACAAAATGTGAGTGACTCTCACCTGAACAAAATGTACAAAATTAAAATACCACAATGTATCTTGTCATAATATGAGAAAAAGTGAAATTTTCTCCTCCAGTGGAAATGGAACAATGTCCCTATGATACATACATGTCCCATCCTTAGGAATTATACTATAGTTTAATAAAAATGTTTTGAAAAGCAGTTTCATGTTAATAATAATTCTAATCATAGAAGGGTAACAGATGGTCCATCTTATTAGGGGAGCTTAATTTGTAAAGGGAAAAAGGCATAAAAATGCCTGGAAAATTTCCCTCCCATGGAAAGATGATAATATATTTTGAAGAAATAAATGTATTTTAAAAGTATCAAGTTCTTTCTAAACAAAAATAAGATTATATGACCCATACAATATGGTCAACTTTCATTCACAATCCTAAATGTAGTCCCCTGGTGTTCCTTGATGAAATCTTATTTTAAGATATCTGACTTATTGTATATTGCAATAGCATAATGCTAGAGAATCTAATCTCTAATGATACTATTGCTCTCTTAAATGATATTTCAAATCATTTAAATCTTAAGAGATACTTTAAATTCATCTTTGGATTTTAAGTTCTCGATAAAATCCAATTCAAGCAATTGCTCAGGGTAAAAGAATTAAGAAAGGTCACTGAATGCATTGATTGTGGTACTCCCAATTTAGTCACACAGACAGGATGTTTCCTTGGCTAATAGTGTCATTCCAAATGGACAGTGTGATTTAATCAATTTTGATAGCAACAACAGAAGGTTATTTTTGGTAAGTAGACTTTTTCAAGTAATCAAATCAGGTTTTATGTCCATCAATTCCAATCTAAGAATATTTTAGTCAAAAGCTTGTAAAATGAAAATTTCTCCAAATTAAGGAAATAYGAATTCCTTACTCTATTTTTCTTATCTGATATATTTTTCTTAACTTAAGAAAATAACTGAAAAGTAGCAATTGTATTACAAAATGTATCCTGACTACTCACTTGTCATAATAGCAAGGAAATAATTTTTACAAATATGACAATTTTTTACTGTTTGAATTATAGTACATAATTCCTTAAAGTAATTATGTGATAGACAACTTAAGAATGACTTAAAATCAAGAAGCTTCTCTTCAAGAAAAGATGTTTTGGGGATTTATGTGAATGAATTTTAGTTGAATACATGAAACTTTCCTTCTAAGGTTTACTATGCACCTCTTTTGTATTGTAGCTGCAACATCTACAGTGTTCTTTCATCAAATGTTACATAGATAAAAAGTATGGGCCAGGTAGATGGATCAGGAAGCAGATAAAGACACTTGCCATTAAGGCTGACAACCAGAATTGAAGCCCCAGCACCCATACAGAGGCAGGAGAGAACCAATTCCTGCATGTTGGTTTCTGCCCTCCATTTGTTTGCTGTGACATGCACACCCTCCTCACATAACATATATTGGTAATTTAAATTAAACGAGGGTACTCATAAGGCAGGAAAAATGTTAAATGTTTTAAGAAAGATGGTGTAATGTTCCTAAAAGAAGCCAATTCAGTGTATGCTTATTTTTTTGTTTACAACAGAAGAATCAATAATTGGAATGTGTGTGTGTGTGTGTGTGTGTGTGTGTGTGTGTGTGTGTGTTGTGTGTCTGTAACTCTGTGCGTATTCTTTCATTTTGTTTTTTGTTGAAAATGATGCAGTAGAAAAGCAAGAGTGCTTGGCATAGGAGACAGAAGGGAACATTCCTTGTGAGAGTCACATCTTTTAGGGAACAAAAGGTGACAAGATCTGAACTCCAGCTTGGAGGCTGGCTATGATCATAATAAAGATTCTGTTCCCACAGAAGCATAAGGGATGCAAAAGAATATTTTTGAAGAGACACTTTGCTTTAGCATGATGTCCAATTTTCTAACCACAAAAATAAGAACCCAGGATTTATAAAATATTATTGCAATCAGTTCTTTAAATTCCCAAGTGGATCTAGCCCTGTTCTCAGAGTCCATAAGAGACCATTCCACATACTACTATACAGGGTCCTTTGCATGCCTCAAAATTATGGGTTAATCAAGTCAGCTGTGAGAGAATTTCAGTCAAGAAGACAGTTTGTTTTAATTTTACAATCTGATTTCATAAAAGCAATTTTGAATTCTCTAGACATTGCTCTTGTGGTGGTGGCTAAAGGGCTGTTTGCTTTAGGGACAGAAGTCTCTTAATCCTCAGGGAAGTTGAAGGTATAATCAATGGTGTTTGGGTCTGACCAATCTCATGTTTAGTGGACCATTTAGTGAAGCATCCTGAAAGCTTTATTCAGTTCATCATTCACCTTGTGTAAGAACTCTCCCTAGGGGCTTTCTCCAATCTTGTTTTATCCCCTTTCATCACATCCTAGGCAATCTGCCAATGCTATATTTTGGAAGCACATAGAGTTTATTCAAAATTCGTCAGTGAGCAGACACTATATTCAGGCACAGCAGAAAGTTATTTCAGCAGGTAATGTGTCAAGTCTATATATTCAGACCTTGAGTAGAGACCTCAGGGGTAATCCCATAATGCTATATTAAAAATAAAATAAAAATCAGATATCTAATATAATCCAAGGGGTCAACCACAAGATTCTGACCTACTGTTCTGTATCCCTCCACTCAAAATGATTGTGTTACACATTTATGTGACAGTTTAGAATTCAACCCATTAAAACACTCTGATGATATCACATGAAAAACAAGTCTGTTTGAGGCTAATGATGTCAACATTTACCTGGAATGTGAGATATTCAATCAGAACTTAGTGATTTTTAAGTTTTACATCACTTTTTAACATATGCATCATGATTTTCAGTTTCTCTCTCAAGGAATCACTTTATTGACTTCAAGGATTAAGAGACAGAACAAGAAAATAGCAATGTAACAGAAACATGAAAGTGCCATAAGATAAGATACAAAGAGACAGACAGCCCTAACAGAAACAGAAAGAAATAGCAAGAACGAGGAGCAAATAAGAAATAAATATCTGGCATAAAGAAAATGAGGAATGATATCCAAATCATCGGTGAGAGAAGGGCAAAGGGGTAGGTCAGCTGTGCAGCACTTCCACAAGGACTGATGGGGAGAACCCAACCCAGGTGCCCTAACTCTTCTAAAGGTCACTTGGTTTTTCGCTGGTGATTCATCATATCCCTGACTGAGATAGGCCTCCTAGTTAGCTGCTTTTTTTCTCTTTTCCTTGCTCTTGCTCTCTTTGGCACTGTAAAATGACTTTACCATTGCTGTAATCTTTTTGTTTAAGAACTTATGGCCTTAGGACTAGAGATTTCATTACAAGTATAAAACATTTCAAAGTTTATAAATTTCTTACCACATAAATTATCTTCTCCAGGACTTACAATAAATCCATGAAGCATATATTGTCTAGAACCATCCAGCAAGGAATACGAGTGTGCCAAGAGGCTCTAGAGGCCAGGGAGTATCATTAAATCAAGTACCCCTTTGAGGAACAGTAAGTCAAGAAGGACATTACATGTGGAGCTAAAAGAAAGTCAAGGCCACAGCCAGGAGAAGTTAAGCCATATGTCTAGATATCAAAGTAGCCACAGAATAGCAAGGACTCAGACTTAGGACACCAATATATTAAGTCAAAAGTTAAATGTGAAAGGGCATGTAAATAATTGATTTGGAAATACTGTTTTTTCCAAACACTGATGATGCTAAAGAATGTTCTTTTATGTAAATCCAGGTTATCAAACTATAGGCTAGGTAATAACAAAGGCAAAACTGTTAAGAATACAATTTATGAAATGACAAAGAAGGTAATTAGCAATAACTAGTCATTACGTGTGGTGGTTTGAATATGCTTGGCCCAGGGAGTAACACTATTAGGAGGTGTGGCCTTGTTGGAGTAGGTGTGGCCTTGTTGAAAGAAAAGTGTCACTGTGGGGGTRGACTTTGAGGCCCTCCTCTTAGCCATGTGGGAGCCAGTCTTCTGTTTGCAGTTAGATCAAGATGTAGAACTCTCAGCTCCTTCTACAGCACCATGTCTGCCTGGACACTGCCATGCTTCAGGCCTTGATAATGGACTGAACCTCTGAACCTGGAAGTTGCCTTGGTCATGGTATCTTTACAGTGGAATGAAAACCTAAGACAGTAAGCAAAAAGATCTGAAGTATGTATACATTGTACTAGGTGATTGCTTGAAAGGTTATCTCCTCTAAGACGTAATTCTCAAGGCCAAAGACCAGCAATACAATATTAAAGAAAGCATAATTACGAATATTCATAAGGATAATGCTGGTTTATTCTTAAGAATTCTAATATTGACAATAGTATTCACTTGTTATGTGTGGTAGCATAAACAGTAGTCATATTTTCCTCTCTTTGGTTGTTTGCCATCTTTTCAAACATCTTATGAAATCTCTTGTCAATGTTAGTAGGCTTTGGCGATGCCACAGAAATGACACATGGACTACTCCTGGTAATATCTACCTATCCATTCCTTCCATCATTTTGCTTTCTTACTTAATCCCAGCCCCACTTCTCCTTGCAAGGTAGGTACTGCATAGCGCCAGCAGACAAAATACTCAAGTTCTTTGACACTAAATTTGTAATTCCCTCTGGTTGCAATATTATCCTATCTTATACATGTTTTTACATGTCTTACTCCCTCCTATCTTTACGTACATGAAATATGTCTTCAGGTCACATATTGACACATCTCCCTCATTCTAGCCCATCTACTATAGCCTATCCCTCTTCCCTACTTTGTGTTTCTCCATAGTATCATCAACCATCTTATAGAAATACAATTATAGAACATATCACTATGTACATACATTCATTTGTCAAAAAATAAATACATTTCCCTGAATGTCTTTGCAGAGCTATACCATGAGTGTCTCAAGGGATAATCATCGGTAATATCAGTATCTTACTACTGGTGCTTTGCAAGGGTTCTAAGACACCATGCATTCTCAAGTTAAAATGAAGAGTGTGTATTCTTTCATATTCATATGGTTCAAACTAAAGTACAACCTCCTTGTTTCTTCTGCCAATTTCAAATTTATCACATTCTTTTAACTCCTGGCCAAGCAACTGCCTTGGTATTCTGAGGGTGTCAGTTCTCCTTACAGGATCACTTTTAGCAAATTAATTAATAAATAGGATGGTTTTATTCTCTGAGGATTCTTTTTCAGGGCCTATTTTATCTGCTTACCCCCATTTTGCATTTCATGAGATGCTTGCTTATTGCCTTACACACTATTAAAGTATGCTAAAATGCTATTTAGAATAACAATCTTTACTGGAAACTATCATAACACTCTTTAAGTATAAGAACCAAGTGAAATCCCTAATCCATATTTCACATGTGATTAACAGAACTGAGAACAATTCATGCTTTCATTGCTGAGCTTCACTTTTAATGGATAAAATTCGAACCATGCAGATGATTCTCTATGTGTGGTCTTTATGTACCTTAAAACATTTTGACTTCTCAATAAATAACAACCAAATTAAAACTGTGCCAACTCTAACATTAAAAATGAAAGTTATAGGGCTAGAAAGATGGCTCTGCAATTAAGAGTACTGGCTGTTCTTTCAGAGTTCCTGGGTTCAGTTTCCAGAACCTACATGGCAGCTCACAACTCTGTTACTCCAGGGGAATTCAACATCTTTTTATAACCATGTACACAGGCAAAATACCAGTGCTCATGAACTGAACATAAAAAAACCATTTTAAAATATCATAGCCAAGAAGTAGTGGTTCATGCATTTAATCCCACTGCTCAGGAGGCAGAGGGAGGCAAATATCTGTGTTCAAGTCCAGACTGGTCTTTAGAGTGAGCTCTAAAACAACCATGGCTATATAGAAAAACCAGTCCTGGGGTGGGAGATGAAATTTGTGCTTGACTCTGCCTTTCTTTTCTGCAACTAAGTGCCTGCTGAAAGTTCTGCCTAACAAATACAGTGTGACCCAAATCACTGAGAGTTTGTACTTTTTCAAAAAAATATTTAAAACTGAGTAAAACCTTCAAACAGTAGATGAAAAGAAATACATAAAAATACTATCAACTGGTGTCAGCGTTCAACTAAAAATGACAAAGGAATAAATGAGATTTGCAGTAAGCAACAGACCTTTCAATATTCTCTAGACCAATGTGTAGAGAAAATCCAAACAAGTAAAGACAGTGAGAAAGAATGAATGTCTCCTCACAAGTGACTTCTCTCTCTTCTTAACTCAGGAGCCTAGCATGGCTGTCCTCTGAGACGATCTGCCAGCAGCTGACTGAGACAGGTGCAGATACTCACACCCAACCATAGGACTGGAGTCGAGGACCACTGTGGTTGAATTAAGAGAAGGATGGAAGGATCTGAAGGGTATTGCAACTCCTTAGGAACAACAACAGTATCAACAAGTCCAAACCCCCTGGAGCTCTCAGAGCCAAGCCACAAACCAAAGAGTATACACAGGTTGGTCATTGTCCCATGGCACATATGTAGCAGAGAACTGCCTTGTCTGGCACTAGTGGAAGAAGATGTACCTGACCCTGTAGAAACTTGATGCCCCATGGAAGGTGAATGCTGGAGACTGAAGTAGGGGTTGGGCAGTTTGGGGAAGCACCTTCTCAGAAGCAAAGGAGAGAGGTGGGGTGAAGAAATCAGGGATCAGGGACAAGGAAGGGGGCAGCATCTRGAATGTAAATAAATAAATTAATAAAAAGCTTTCTGCTTAGATTTGTTCAAGTTCACATAAGGTAGTTGTTTTGTTGTACTATGAATTTTAATAGATACATGGATTTATGTAACAACTAAGGTAAGACTCATAGAGAATAGCTCTCTCCTTAAATTCACTGTGTGCTCAATTTCTCAGTTGTAAACCACTGTATACTCGCTGTATAGTTATGCTGGAGTTTATTCAAATACCTATTAACAGATATTTAACTGTTTCCATTTTGGAATATTGTAGATAAAATTCTCATGACTTTCATATATTAAGAATTAAGAATCTATCTAAAGATAAGCATGGTATGCTGAACTATAGTCCCCCAAAAACTCATGCCCTAATTACTGAAACATACACCCTACATAACAAAATACACTTAGCTAATGCAGTTAAGTTGAGAATCTTCAGGCTGAAAGGTTATTTTGATTAATATAGTATGTCACAAATATAATCACAAGTGTCCTTAAAGGAGGGAAACAAGAAAAAATTTGCTCCAGAGAGCAGAAAGCAAAGCAATCATGGAGGAAGCTGTAGGAACAGTGTAGCTACAAGCTTCAGGATGCCAAGAGCCACCAGAACCCATCCCCTAGAGCTATCAGAGAACACAGCCCTGTCAACATCATTCCTACCTAGGGAAACTGATTTCCTACTTTTCTGTAGAACTCTGTTATTTCAAATGACTGCCTTTGTGACAATTTGTTCCAGTAGCTACAAGAAATACTGCAATATATCTTTTAGTGCTCCAGGTTAAACTCAGAAGATAATTGATATGTTTTTATGGAATGTATATATTTGAAAGAAACTGCTGACATTCTTAGCACAATGGCATTGCTGAATTTTTCACCAGAATGGCTGAGAGCTCCAGTTGTACTCCATCACTAAGCATTTCTATGTTTTGCTTCATTTATTCATTAGTGTGTACTTGTAGTCAGTGCCGGTGTTGATTTGTATTTTGCTGGGGGAAAATGATTCTGATTTTCGTAAGCCAATTGTTTATCTATGTCATCTTCTGGGAAGTATAGATTCTAGTATTCTGCCACATTTAAATTCGTTTTCCTGTAACTACTGAGTTTAGAGAGTAGGATATATATATATATATATATATATATATATATATATCCGCCAGCCCTTTCTTACATTACGACGTAAGTATTTCTTTTCTTTTCTTTTAAGATTCCTCCTTATAATTCGGCTCCTCTAGAACCTCTCCTGGTACCAACTTCTATATTAGTCAGGGTTCTCTAGAGTAACAAGACGGAGGGAAGTTTTTGATGACCTACTGTCTATAGTCCAACTCCCCAACAATGGTCAGCAGCAGCTGTGGATGGAAGTCCAAGGATCTAGCAGTTGCCCAGTCCCACAAGGCAAGCAGGCAAAGAAGAGAGAGTCTTCTTCCAATGTCCTTATGTAGGTCTCCAACAGAAGACGTGCCCCAGATTAAAGGCATGTGCCACCACGCCTTTAATCCCAGGTGACCTTAAACTCAGAGATCTCCTTGTCTTAATCTTCTGGAATTCATAGCCAGTATGCTTCAAGATCTCCATGCCAAGATCCAGGTCAGAGAGTTGTATCTCTCAGCTTCCAGATTAGGATCATAGGTGAGCCTTCCAATTCTGGATTGTAGTTCATTCCAGATATGGTCAAGTTGACACCCAGGAATAGCCACTACACCCACAATTATTTGTGAGGTGCAATGTGTTCTTTAGTAAAATTTCTTTTTCAAAGGTGGGTGGCTTCACATTTGGAGCATAGATGTTCAGAATTGAGAGTTCTTCTTGGTAAATTTTTTTCTTTGATGAGTATAAAGTGTCTTTTCCTGTCGTTTTTGTTGACTTTTGGTTGAAAGTCAATTTTATCCGATATTAGAATGCTACTCCAGCTTGTTTCCTGGGACCATTTGCTTGGAAAGCTGTTTTGCAGCCTTTTACTCTGAGGTAGTGTTTGTCTTTGACACTGAGGTGTGTTTCCTGTATGCAGCAAAATGCTGGGTCCTATTTATTTGTCCAGTCTGTTAGTCTATGTCTTTTTATTGGGGAATTGAGTCCATTGATATTGAGATATTAAGGACTAGTGATTCTTACTTCCTGTTATTTTTATGTTATTTTTATGTTTGTGTGGTTATCTTCTTTGGGGTTTGTTGAAAGATTACTTTCTTGCTTTTACTAGGGTGTAGTTTGCCTCCTTGTGTTGGAGTTTTACATCTATTATCCTTTGTAGGGCTGGATTTGTGGAAAGATATTGTATAAATTTGGTTTTATCATGGAATATCTTGGTTTCCCTATCTATGGTGATGGGGAGTTTTGCTGGGTATAGTAATCTGGGATGACATTTGGGTTCTCTTAGGATCCATATGACATCTTCCCAGTATCTTCTAGCTTTCATGATGTCTGGTGAGAAGTCTGGTATAATTCTGTTAGTTCTGCCTTTATGTGCTACTTGGCCTTTTCCCTTTTTGCTTTTAATATTCTTTCTTTATTTAGTGCATTTGGTGCTTTGATTATTATGTGACAGGAGGAATTTCTGTTCTGGTCCAGTCTGTTTGGATTTCTGTAGGCTTCTTGTATGTTCATGGGCATCTCTTTCCTCAGGTTAGGGAAGTTTTCTTCTATAATTTTGTTGAAGATATTTACTGGCCTTTTAAGTTGGAAATCATCCCTCTATTCTATAACCTATAATCCTTAGGTTTGGTCTTCTCATTGTGTCCTGGATTTCTTGGAAGTCTTTGGTTCCAAGATTTTTGCAGTTTACATTTTCTTTGACTGGTGAGTCAACGTTTTCTATGGTATCTTCAGCATCTGAGATTCTTTCTTCTATCTCTTGTATTCTGTTGGTGATGCTTGCATTTATGACTCCTGATTTCTTTCCTAGGTTTTCTATCTCCAGAGTTGTCTCCTTTTGTGATTTCTTTATTGTTTCTACTTCCATTTTTAGGTCCTGGATGGTTTTGTTCAGTTCCTTCACTTGTTTGTTTGTGTTTCCCTGTAATTCTTTAAGGGATTTTTGTGTTTCATCATTAAGTGCTTCTACTGTTGACCCATGTTCTCCTGTATTTCTTTAAGATATTTTTGTGTTTCCTCTTTAAGGGATTCTACCTGTTGACCCATGTTCTCCTGTATTTCTTTAAGGGAGTTATTTATGTCCTTCTTGTAGTCCTCTATAAGCATCATGATATGTGATTTTAAATTCAGATCCTGCTTTTCTGGTGTGTTGATGTATCCGGGACTTGATGTTTTGGGAGAACTGGGTTCAAATGATGTCATGTTACCTTGGTTTCTGCTGTTAATGTTCTTGCCATCTGGTTATCTCTGGTGTTAGCTGGTCTTGATACCTCTGAATGTGGCTTGTCCATCCTGGAAGCCTTTGTATCTGTACTCCTGGGAGACCTGTTTTCTCTGGGAGGAATTTAGGTATGAAGAGCTGTGATACAGGGTCAGCTCAGGTGTGCAGACAGAAACCAGAAGGATCCTGTCCCCAGCTGATCCTTGGTTCCTCTGTCCTGATGGCTCTGGGCAGGAACCTCTTGGACCAGGAATTTGAAGAGAGGTGGGATTCTTACCTGTACACACAGTTACATAGGCAGTCCTGGGAGACTAGCTCTCTTGTGGTGGTATTTGTGTATGAAGCTCTATGACCCAGGATCAGCTCCGAGTGCAGACAGAAATTGGAAGACTCCTGTCCCAGGCTGCACTTGGGCTCTTGTGTCCTCAGGTTTTTCTGGTTGGTTCCTCTGAGCAGCAGGGGTGGTCCTACCTGTGCTGTCAGGCCTCTCTGTACTCCTGGGTGGTTAACTATCTCCCTGTGCCACCTGGATATCAAGCATTTCTTTTCATTCACAAAACAAGCACCTTTTCTATCTTGATGAAGGCCAAATATTCAATTGCTCTCTTTTATGTATCTTACTTTATGTATCATTTATAAATTTGTAATGAGAGTTGGGTTTTTAGTTCTTACTTTAAAGATTTTTTGTTTTAAAATCTAAATAAATAATAATTTATTTAACATATGCCCCCCTTCCAGTCCCCTGTCACAAATTCCCTAACCAAGCCCCTTCTTCTCTGAGAGGGTGGGAGCCCCCTGCTGGGTATCCAATCACCCTGGCACATCAAATCTCTGCAGGATTAGGTGCAGCCTCTCCCACTGAGGCCAGGCAAGGACACTGTTTGGGAACAGATTACACTGTTAGGCTACATCTTTAGGGAAAGTTCTTCACTCCAGTTGTTGGGGAACCCACATAGAGACTGAGCTGCACATCTTCTACATATGTGCCAGGAGCACATATGTCCAGCCCATGTTTGCTCTTTGGTTGGTGGATCCCTTTCTGAGAGCACCAAAGTGTGCAGGTTAGTTGACTGTGTTGGACTTCCTGTGGAGTTCCTATCCCCTTAAGGGCCTTCAATCTTTCTCCCAACTCTTCCATTAGAGTCCCAGACCTGCATCCAGTGTTTCTGCATCTGTTTCCATCAGCTGCTAGGTGGAGCCTCTCAGGGGACGGTTATGCTAGACTCCTGTCTGCAAGCACTAAAGATTATCATTAACAGTGTCAGGGATTGGGGCTAGCCAATGAGATGGGTCTTAAGTTGGGCCATTTATTTCTTGGCTATTCCTTCAGTCTCTGGACAGTCTTTGTTGCTGAAATTTTTGTAGACAGGACACATTTTGGTCAAAAGATTTGTGGTGGGTTGGTGTCCTTATACCTCTACTGGGCATCTTGCCTAGCTATATGAGATGGCTTCTTCAGGTTTCATGTCCACACTGTTAGGCTTCTTGGCTAAGGTCATTCACATTGTCTCCTGGGAGCCTCCTCCATCCCATGTCTCTGGGACTTCCTAGAGATTCCCATCCACCCTCCCACCCCTGCAGCTGCAGATTTCCATTCCTTCTCCTGGCCCTCTGGCCCTCTCTCCCCACATATGATCCTGACCCCACCCATTCCCCTCTGCATCCCCTCTCCTACTTAGTTCCATCCCTCCTTCTACTTCCTATGACTATTTTATTCCACCTTCTAAGTGAGATTCAAGTATCTCATTTGGGCCTTCTTTCTAGTTTAACTTCTTTGTGTCTSTTGGGTATATTATAAATATCCTGTCCTTTCTAGCCAATATCAACTTATCAGTGAGTACATAACATGTATATCCTTTTGGGTCTGGATTGCCTTACTCAGAATGATATTTTCTAGTTCCATTCATTCGCCTGCAAAACTCATGATGCCCTTTTTTTAATAGCCAAATAGTATTCCATTGTTTAAATGAACCAATTTCATTTTTTTATCCATTATTTAGTTGAGGGACTTCTGGGTTGTTTCCATTTTCTTTCTATTATAAATGAGACTGCTATGAACTTAGTGGGGCATATGTCCTTGTGGTATAGTAGGACATCTTTTGGGTATATGCCCAGGAGTGGTTTAGCTGGGTCCTCTGGTAGTACTATGTCCAATTTTCTGAGGAACCACTAGACTGATTTCCAGAGTGGTTGTACCAGCCTACAATCCCACCAACGATGGAGGAGTGTTCTTCTTTCTCCACATCCTCGCCAGCATCTGCTGTCACCTGAATTTTTGATCTTAGCCATTCTGACTGGTGTGAGGTGGAATCTCAGGATTATTTTGATTTGCATTTCCCTGATGACTAAGGATGTTGAAGATTTCAAGTGTTTTTCAGCCATTCCAGTTTCCTCAGTGGAGAATTCTGTTTAGCTCTGTACCATCTTTTAAAATTGGGTTATTTGATTTGTTGGAGTCTACTTCTTGAATTTTTATATATTTTTGGATATTAGTCCTATGTCAGATGTAGTGATGGTGAAGATCTTTTCCCAATCTGTATGTAGACTGCCATTTTGTCCTTTTAACAGTGTCCTTTGCCTTTCAGGAGCTTTTTAGTCTTATGAGGTCCCATTTATCAATTGTTGATCTTACAGCCTGAGACACTGGTGTTCTGTTTGGAAAGTTGTCTCCTGTACCGATGAGTTCAAGGCTATTCCCCACTTTCTATTTTATTAGATTTAGTGTATCCAGTTTTATATTCAGGTTCTTGATTCACTTGGACTTGAGTGTTGTGTAGAGTGATAAGTATGGATCTATTTTCATTCTTTAACATGCATATGTCCAGTTAGACCATCACCATTTGTTGGAGATGCTTTCTTTTTTACACTGTATGGTTTTGGCTTCTTTGTCAAAAAAATCAAGTATCCATTGGTTTGCTGGTCTATTTCTGTTATTTTGTGCATACGTGTGTTTTGCTTGCATTTATGGCTGTGCATCATGTGCATGTAGTGTGCACTTATACATATAAATACAACCTGTTCTATCTGTATGTTACCTACATACATATGATACATCATTACTTACAAATGATTTGTTACTTTGAATTCTCTGTATACATTCAATTTGTATGTGAACTGTGTTTTCTCTTGCATTGATTTGCCTGCCTGACTTGCCAATTCCACAGACAAGATACTGATTACTGCAGCTATATTAAAAACTGAACCTCACTACTGTTCTTCCAATTTTATCCTTCTTCTTCAAAATTGTCTCACTAATCTAGTTTTCCCTTTCCTATATAAAGAAATAATCTTTCTGTAACTTTGATAGGGGTCACATTAATATTGTAAATCAATTTTGGAAAAATTGACAGATTTTCCATATTCAGTCTTCCAGCACTGAAGAAAAATAGCATGTGTACTTAACACTTTGAATTCTCTCCTCTATATTTGATAGTTTAAGGTATACAGGGAACTAATGACTGCTGAGAGAGAGAGAGAGAGAGAGAGAGAGAGAGAGAGAGAGAGAGAGAGAGAGAGAGA
>BDUI01000473.1:144952-167413 GCA_002335545.1 Apodemus speciosus | reverse complement strand
TCACCCAATCCCTTCCCTCTGTCCATCCCACCCATAGCTAATCTTTTTCCCCTTCTCAGTGAGATTCAAGCTTCCACTCTTTGGCCCTCCTTGTTACTTAGCTTCTTTAGGTCTGTGGATTATAATATGGGTATCCTGTACTTTATGACTAATATCCACTTTTAAGCAAATACATACAATATTTGTCTTTCTGGGTCTGGGTTACCTCATACAGCATAATATTTTCTAGTTCTATCCATTTGTCTGCAAATTTCATAATGTCATTGTTTTTCATGTCTGAGTAATACACCATTGTGTAAATTACTATATTTTCTTTATCCATTCTCCAGTTGAAGGACATCTAGGCTGTTTCTATCTTCTAGCTCTTACAACTAAGAACATAGTTGAGCAGTTGTTCTTGTGGTAGGTTGGAGTTTCTTTTGGGTATGAGCCCAGGACTAGTATTGTTGGGTCTTGAGGTAGAACTATTTTCAGTTTTCTAAGAAACTGCTAAATTGATTTCCAAAGTGGTTGTACAAGTTTGCACTCCCACCAGCAATGAAGTAGTGTTCCCTTGCTCTGTGTCCTTGCCAGCATGTAATGCTGTCGCTTGAGTTTTGATTTTAGCCATTCTTACAAGTGTAATATGGAATCTTAGAGTAGTTTTGGTTTGCAATTCCCTGGTGACTAAGGATATTGAACATTTCTTTAAGTTCTTCTCAGCCATTTGAGATTTCTCTGTTGAGAGTTATCTGTTTAGCTCTATGCCCCATTTTTAAAATTGGGTTATTTGGGTTCTTTATGTCTAATATCTTTAGTTCTTTATATATTTTGAAGGTCAGACCTCTGTCAGATGTGGATTTGGTGGAAAATCTGTTCCCATTTTGTAGGCTGCCAATTTGTCATTTTGATAGTGTCCTTTTCCTTACAGAAACTTTTGAGTTTCACAAGGGCCCATTTAATTGTTAATCTTAGGGCCTAAGATGTTGGTTTAAACTTTATACCCACAATTTGTCCTGCTTATAAGATATGCAGGGGTAAAAGATGGAGCAGAATTTGAAGGAAAGGCCAACCAATGACATGTGTGTGAAAGCCAAAGGCCAACTCAGACACTTTTCCTCTTCTGTTAGCTATGTTTTGATTTATAGACCCAGTTTCTCTGTGGCTTAGAACTCTTTAAATAGGCTAGAATGGCAGCAGATGAGGCCCACTATTTGCTTGTGCTCACTTCCCCAGCTGAGATATTATAAATACATGTTAACTCTTTTTAAAATGGGTTCTTGGGACTGGACTCATAGCTTGTGGTACAAAGTAGGCACTTAGACTGAGTTATCTCTCCAACCCAAGGTCCACATTTAAGAAACMCTATGAGATCCTCTGCCACAAAGCTCAATATCCAGATGGTGCATGGAAGTAGCCAACCACCCAGGAGTGCAGAAAGACCTGAAAGCACAAATAGGACCAACCCTGCTGTTTAGAGGAAGAAATCCAGAACCTTCAAAAGGAAGCATTCTGGTTTCTGTCTCTGGCTCAGAAACATCCTATGCCACAGAGCACCATATCCAGGTGGTTTGGGGAGATAGATAACCTCCCAGGAGTGCTGAGAGGCCTGAGTACTCAGGTAGGACCACCCCTGCTGTGCATATGAACCAGCCCAATACTCTGAGGACACAAAAGCCGAGGAGAAGCCTGGTACAGGGATCTTCTGATTTCCATCTGCACCCAGAGCTGATCCTGGGCCACAGAGCTACATACATAAATACAGCCATAAGAGAGCTGGTCTCCCAGGAGTGCCTACATACTTGTGTGCACATGTAAGACCACCACCTCTCTTCAAATTCCCAGCCCAAGAGGGACCTGCCCAGAGCCATCAGGACACAGGAACCAGGGATCAGCGGGGGACAGGATTTTTCTGGTTTCTGTCTGCACACCTGAGCTGACCCTGTGTCACAGATCTCCATACTAAATTCCTCCCAGAGAGAACGGGTCTCTCAGGAGTACAGATACACAAGGCTTGCAGGACAGATAAGCCACAGTCAGAAACAGCTAGACCAGCTAACACCAGAGATAACCAAATGGAGAAAGACAAGCACAAGAACATTACAAACAGAAACCAAGGTGACTTGACATCATTCAAACGCAGTTCTCCCACAACAGTGAGCCCTGGTTAAGCCAACACACCGGAAAAGCAAGGTTTGGATCTAAAATCCTATCTCCTGATGCTGATAAAGGACTTCAAGAAGGTGATAAATAACTCCCTTAAAGAAATCACAAATGTAGCCCATTCTGGAGATAGAAAACCTAGGACAGAAATCAGGCATCATAAATGCAAGCATCACCTACAGAATACGAGAGATAGAAGAGAGAACCTCAGGTGCTGAAGATACCATAGAAAACAGTGACACAACAGTCAAAGAAAATGCAAAATGCAAAAAGCTCCTGAAGGAAAACATCCAAGAAATACAGGACACAATGAGAAGGACAAATCTAAGGATTATAGGTATAGAAGAGAGTGAAGATTTCCAACTTAAAAGGCCAGTAAATATCTTCAACAAAATTATAAAAGAAAACTTCCCTAACCTAAATAAAGAGATACCTGTGAATATAAAGAAGCTTACTGAACTCCAAATAGATTGAACCAGAACAGAAATTGCTCCTATCACATAATAATCAAAATACCAAAAGCACTATACAAAGAAAGAATATTAAAAGCAGTAAGGGAAAATGGTTAAGTAGCATATAAAGGCATATTACACAAGATTTCTCACCAAACATCATAAAAGCTAAAAGATCCTGGGCAGATGTCATACAGACCCTAAGAGAACACAAATGCCAGCCTAGACTACTATACCCAGCAAAACGCTCAATCACCATAGATGGAGAAACCATCTTTCCACAAATCCAGCCTTACAAAGAATAATAGATGGATAGCGCCAGCACAAGGAGGCAAACTACACCCTAGAAAAAGCAAGAAAGTAATCTTTCAACAAACCCAAAAGAAGATAACCACACAAACATAAAAATAACATCAAAATTAACAGGAAGTAATAATCACTAGTTCTTAATATCTCTTAATATCAATGGACTCAATTCCTCAATAAAAAGACATAGACTAACAGATTGGATAGATAAACAGGGCCCAGCATTTTGCTGCACACAGGAAACACATCCCAGTGTCAAAGACAAACACAACTTTAGAGTAAAAGGCTGGAAAATAATTTTCCAAGCAAATGGTCCCAGGAAACAAGCTGGAGTAGTCATTCGAATATTGAATAAAATTGACTTTCAACCAAAAGTCATCAAAAAAGACAAGAAAAGACACTTCATACTCATCAAAGAAAAAAACTACCAAGAACTCTCAATTTTGAACATCTTTGCTCCAAATGCAAGGGTACCCACATTAGTAAAAGAAACTTTACTAAAGCTCAAAGCACACATTGCACCTCACACTATAATTGTGGGTGTAGTGGCCATTCCTGGGTGTCAACTTGACTATATCTGGAATGAGCTACAATCCAGAATTGGAAGGTTCACCTATGATCCAAATCTTGAAGCTGAGAAATACAAGTTTCTGACCTGGATCTTGGCTTGGAGATCTTGAGGCATAGTGGCTATGAATTCCAGATTAAGACAAGGAGATCTCTGAGTTCAAGGTCACCTGGGATTGAATGTGTGGTGGCACATGCCTTTAATCTAGGCCACACCTTCTGCTGGAGATCTACATAAGGACATTGGAAGAATGAAGACTCACTCTTCTTTGCCTGGTTGCCTCTTGGGACTTAGTAACTGCTAGATCCTTGGACTTCTATTCACAGATCCAAATGCAAGGGCAACTACATTCATAAAAGAAACTTTACTAAAGCTCAAAGCACACATTGCACCTCATACAATAATTGTGGGTGACTTCAACACCCCACTCTCATAAATGGGCAGATCAGAGAAACACAAACAAGACAGAGACACAGTGAAAATAACAGAAATTATGGACCAAATGGATTTAACAGATTTCTATAGACCATCTCATCCTAAATCAAAAGAATATACCTTCTTTTCAGCATCTCATGGTTCTTTCTCCAAAAGTGACAATATAATTGGTCACAAAACAGACCCCAACAGACATCAGATGATTGACATAACCCCATGCCTTCTATCAGATAACTACAGATTAAGAATGGTCTTAAAGAGGAACAAAACAATAGAAAGGCCACATATACATGGAAGCTGAACAATACTCTACTCAATGATGCCTTGGTCAAGGAAGAAATAAGGAAAGAAATCAAAGACTATAGAATTTAAGAAAAATGAAGGCACAACATACTTAAACTTATGGGACACAATGAAAGCAGTGCTAAGAGGAAAACTCATAGCTCTGAGTGCATCCTAAAAGAAACTGGAGAGAGCATACACTAGCAGCTTAACAGCACACCTGAAAGCTCTAGAACTGAAAGAAGGTAATACACCCAAGAGGAGCAGACAGCAGGAAAACATCAAACTCAGGGGTGAAATCAACCAAGTTGAAACAAAAAGAACTATACAAAGAATTAACAAAACCAGGAGCTGGTTTTTGAGAAAATCAACAAAATAGATAAACCCTTAGCCAGAGTAACCAGAGGACACAGAGACAGTATCCAAATTAACAAAATCAGAAATGAAAAGTGAGATATAACAACAAAAACTGGGGAAATTAAAAACTCATCAGATCCTACTACAAAAGCCTATACTCAACAGGACTGGAAAATCTGGAGAAAATGGGCAATTTTCTAGACAGATACCAAATATCAAAGTTAAATCAGGATCAGATAGACCATCTAAACAGTCCATAATCCCTAAAGAAATAGAAGCAGTCATTGAAAGTCTTCCAACCAAAGAGTGCACAGGACCAGATGGTTTTAGAGCAGAATTCAATCTGATCTTCAGAGAAGATGTAATACCAATACTTTTCAAACTATTTCACAAACTAGAAACAGAAGGAACACTACCCAACTCCTATGAAGCCAGAATTAAGCTGATACCAAAACTACACAAAGATCCAACAAAGAAAGAGAACTTTAGACCAATTTCCCTTATGAATATCGATACAAAAATACTCAGTAAAATTCTTGCCAACCAAATTGACGAACACATCAAAATGATCATTCATCATGATCAAGCAGGCTTCATGCCAGGGATGCAGGAATGGTTCAAGATATGGAAATCCATCAATGAGATCCACTATATAAACAATTTCAAAGAACAAAAACACAGAATCATTTCATTAGATGAAACTAATCACTATTTGCAGATGATAGAATAGTATACTTATGCAACCCCAAAAACTTCACCAGAGAACTCCTACAGCTGATAAACAACTTCAGCAAAGTGGCCAGATATAAAATTAACTCAAACAAATCAGTAGCCTTCCTATACTCCAAAGAGAAACAGGATGAGAAAGAAATTATGGAAATGACACCCTTCACAATAGTCACAAGTAATATAAAGTATCTTGCCGTGACTCTAACCAAACATGTGAAAGATCTGTATAACAAGAACTTCAAGTCTATGAAGGAAGAAATAAAAGAAGCTCTCAGAAGATGGAAAGATCTCCCAAGTTGGTGAATTGGCAGGATTAATAGAGTAAAAATGGCCATCTTGCTGAAAGCAAGCTACAGATTCTGTGCAATCCCCATCAAAATTCCAACTAAATTATTCATAGTAAGAAAGAGCAATTCTCAAATTCATCTGGAATAACAAAAAACACAGGATAGCTAAACCTCTTCTCAGAATTAAAAGATCTTCTGGGGAAATCAGTATCTCAGACCTCATGCAGTACTACAGAGCAATAGTGATAAAAACTGCATGGTATTGGTACAGTGACAGGCAGGTCAATCAATGGAATAGAGTTGAAGACCCAGAAATTAACCCACACACCTATGGTCACATGATCTTTGACAAAGGAGTTAAAACCATCTAGTGGAAAAAATATATCGT
The DNA here is from genome assembly GCA_002335545.1 of Apodemus speciosus. Taxonomy (NCBI): domain Eukaryota; kingdom Metazoa; phylum Chordata; class Mammalia; order Rodentia; family Muridae; genus Apodemus; species Apodemus speciosus. Next base: position 161,467 of record BDUI01000473.1, on the reverse strand, counting down.
TTTCAACAAATGGTGCTGGTTCCACTGGCAGTTAGCATTCAGCAGAGTAAAAATTCATCCATTCTTATCTCCTTGTACAAAGCTGAGGTCCAAAGGGATCAAGGACCTCCACATAAAACCAGACATGTTAAAACTAATAGAAAAGAAAGTGGGGAAGAGCTTCGAGTGCATGGGCATAGGGGAAAATTTACTGAACAGCACACCCATAGCTTATGCTCTAAGATCAAGAATTGACAAATGGGACCTCATAAAATTACGAAGTTTCTGTAAGACAAAGGACACTGTCAATTGGACAAAATGGCAACCAACAAATTGAGAAAAGATCTTTACCATTATATATAAAAAACTCCAGAAGTCAGACTACAGAGAACCAAATAACCCTATTAAAAATGGTGTACCGAACTAGGCAAAGAATTTTCACCTGAGGAATATCCAGTAGCTGAGAAGCACCTAAAGAAATGTTCAACATCCTTAGTCATCATGGAAAGGCAAATCAAAACCACCCTTGGATTCATGATATTCATCTAAGGCACTATCATTGTTCTATTGTTTGCCAACTTAGCAATATCTCCTCAAAGGTCAGTCTCAAAAAAGTAAGGTTTTATTGCAATATTTCAGTCATAACTCCCCAAGATGAGATGGTTATATTATTTTTAACAGACTGACAGGGTGAAGTACATAATACATTCTCTGCAACTGATTTGGAAAAACAGTAAGTTGAAAAAAAACTGAATGTCTTCCAAGTTTCCCCATGTGTAAGCTTTTTTACTTGTTAATAGAAATTATGTCTGTTGCAGTCACATTCTAATAGGATTACAAATATTGACCCACTTTTGGAGCAGCCCATGACTGGGAGTCCCACTGCTTGTGGACTTTTGGCAAGATATTATACCATGGCAGAACCTTGTTGAGAAGCAAAATTTCAACCCCCTGACAGGAAATGAAATAGAAAAAGGAGAGTCAGGGATCCTGTAAAACACCTCAAGTGGATGTCCTTAGTGATCAAAAGATCTACTACATATATTACGTATATTCCTACCACTTATCTTCAATTGTCTTAATTGAGTTGATCACAATACTGTCTAGGTGTAGCCCTCTGATATTTGCACAACAGTAACCTCAAAGAGCAAGATCAGCAGCTGTCTTCTCTCCTCTTCTTCCCCCTCCTCTTCTTCTCCCCCCTCCATGAATCACATGCCAATGTTTTAAACTATTTTTTCTCATACTTAAGTTCATGTTTAATAAGAGTACAATGCATAGAAGGTAAGTAGAAAAATGGATAGGTAGACAGGCAGACAGAGACACAGATGGACTCGATTTGAATGGCATGGAGATTAGACAAACATAGATCATGTGAACAGCTTAAGATGACTGATTTACAGGAAAATGACATGTTTTGACATAGATAGGTAAATGACCTAGCTTCATGACAATCATTCTCAGGAACTAGAACTACTCGAGAAGTTAGGCCATGGATGCAATTTGTTGCTATACTCCTTTGCTACCATGCACAAGACCCTAGGCTTATTCTCTAACACTGAAAAAAATATCCTCAAATTATTATATCCAAAATACTTTCTGGTTAGGGTTCTGCACGTTAAAAAAATAAGGCTATACAAGGGAGAAATTTAGGAACACTAAATTTGTTTAACTTTTTTTTTTATTTTCTACATTCGTTATTTACATTCCAAATGCTTTCCCATTTCCTGGTTCCCCCCTCCCCATAAGTCCCATAAGCCCTCTTCTCTTTGCCCATTCCCCAATCACCCCCTCCCATTTCTCTGTCCTGATAATCCCCTACAATGCTGGATCAAGCCTTTCCAAGGCCAGGACCCTCTCATTACTTCCTCTTGGGAATCATTTGATATGCTAATTGTGTCTTGAGTATTCAGAGCTTCTGGGCTAATCAATATCCACTTATCAGTGATTGCATTCCATGTGTATTCTTTTGTGATTGGGTTACCTCACTTAGGATGATATTTTCTAGTTCCAACCATTTGCCTAAAAATTTCATGAATTCATTGTTTTTAATTGCTGAGTAGTATTCCATTGTGTAAATATACCACATTTTCTGTATCTGTTCCTCCATTGAGGGAAATCTGGGTTCTTTCCAGCTTCTGGCTATTATAAATAAGGCTGCTATGAACATAGTGGAGCTATTGCTACTGTATAAGAGTTATTCAGAGCAACTCTAGTCTCATTTCTCCTGAACAAGACCCTAAAATCATAAAAACTAAAACATATAAATTTCATGGACTAATATGTGAGATTGATAGAGAGAGACAACAAAGAACATCTAAATGAAGTCAGGAAAAAAATGCCGTTAGAAGCAAACTGGAATTTCTTGAAACATAGTGGCAAGATTCACATCAGATGATCCTTGTAGTATGACATATGGGGAAAGTYATTTAATAATTCTCCTTCAAAGTTCTGAAACAGAATCATAATCTGCAAGTCATTTCAACAATAATGAAGAGAGACTCTCTGCTTTGGAAAATTAATGAATTTGGTCAATGTTAGTTAAAATGGAGGAATAATTCAAAACAGTACTTGTAAAGGTATTCTAAATGCTGTAATTTCTACTGAAATTTGGATCATATTTAGATAGGTAGGTAGATAGAGAGACAGACAGACAGACAGACAGACAGACAGACAGACAGACAGATAGATAGATTACAAGGTTTTAAACCTTAGAAGTTGAAAAGCATTGGCTCAAATTTGCATATTTTGGATAAGAAATTGGAGCATCCTTATAGGAGATATTTGACCAGTACWAGGTTAGAGGTTGAGTGAACATAACTGAAACCTTGAAATCTATGTCAAAGTGATTTTCCTTTTAGTTGTTTTATTTCAGCTCTCTTTAAATCTATAGAATAATGTGATAAATGCCTCTTTAAAGTACCATTCTGAAGAAGGCAGAGTTTCATATTGGTTTACCTGTCCAATCCCTGCCTCCCTTCCTCTATGCAGTCAGCATTCAAATTCAGTTCACAAACTCAACACATCTGCACTCCAAGCATTCCAGGCCTTTTGGGCAATATTTTATAGACACAGACTTCTCTTACTTCTAAGAGTTGCTGCAACTTTCAATATGAAAGAAGAAAGAGAAAGCTCAAATAAAACCCCGGGCCTTAAAAAGCCTTGCAAAAGAAGGGAATGGCATTTGTTTATTCTGAAATCACAAAGAGCTTTACTTACAAATTTCCCATTCCTGTGCTACAGACATCTTCTATTACCTTTTGTTTTTTGTAAGTCAAAAAGTAAAATTCAAGTTGGCATTTCTCATAGACCCTAATAGAAGCTCTGAGTACAAACCCCACATGGGCTCGCCAATGAACACTTGCAATAAGGTTATTTCAGGCAACTTAATGACCCAATGGCTCAGCAATCAAATCAATTGCTCAGCACCTGACCTTTAACTAGAGAAAAATCTATGTTCCTGACAAATCAGACCTCTTTACAGTCTTCCACACAAAAAGCGAAAGAAGATAAAAAAAGGCTCTAGAGTAGGAGCCACTGCCAGAAAAAAAACTACTTTATAATTTAATACAATATCTTATTTATTTTCCCCACAAATGCATCAATACATCTACAAATTCACTTTCAAAGATAATTGCCATCCAACTACAATTACACAAGGAACTCTAAGAAATTTCTCTTTTCATTAAACACACATTGCTGAGTAAGTGTTACAGAGTATGGATTCACCACAGTCTACTTCAGCAATAGTATGTATCTGCACGTTGATTTTCCTGGATAGTTATTTTCTCAACACCAAAAATATGGAAAAAATATGGTTCCTATTATCGAAGCATACTGTCATGTACTATTTTATCTGACAAAAAATGAGAACAGCACATCTTGGTCATTGAACAGTGTTTTTTTTTTAATAAGTCATATCATGCAAGTATTGAACATAAAGTACATTGTTCAAAACTGACATAAAGAAGTTGTCTTTTTTAAGTTATTTTATTTACATTCAAAAGTTGCCCCCTTCCTGGTCGACCCTCTCTGAGTTCTTCATCCCATCCCTCTCTCAGCACCACCTCTGAAAGCATGCTCCCCCACCTGCCCACCCACCCCAAACTCACCCCCACCAGCATCCCTCATCCCTGGGTCATCAAGTTTCCACAGGATTAAGTGCATCCTCTCCCAGAGACAAGACAAAGCTGTCCTCTGCTACACAAGTTCCCAGGGCCATGAACCAGCACATGTATGCTCCTTGGTTTTAGGCTTAATCTCCAGGAGCTCTAAGGAGTCCAGGTTAGTTGACACTGCTGTTCTTCCTATGGGATTGCAATTCCCTTCAGCTGCTTCAGTCCTTCCTTTGACTATTACTTATTGGTCCCAACTTCAAAACCATGGTTGGCTGAAAGAATCTGCATCTGCATCTATCTCATTCAGGTGCCTGTAGAGCCTCTCAGCAGACAGTCATGCCAGGATCCTGTCTGCATGTGCAATATGACTTCAGTAACAGTGTCTGGATTTGGTGTACATGCCTGGGATGGATCCCAAGTTGGGCTGCTCACTGGGTGGCCTTTTTTTTGAGTCTCTACTCAAATTTTTTCCCTTAATTTACCTTAGACAGGAATAATTATGAGTTAAAAATTTGAAGGTGGGTGGGTGGCCCCAGGCCTCAACTGGGGGTCCAATCTATCTACTGGGGGTGATGAGCAGAGAAGCACCTAAAGAAATGTTCACTATCCTTAATCATCAGGGAAATACAAATCAAAATGACCCTGAGATTCCACCTCACATCACTCAGAATGGCTAAGATCAAAAACTCAAGCAACACCACATATTGGTGAGAATGTGGTAAAAGAAAATACTACTCCATTGCTTGTGGGATTGCAAACTGGTACAACCACTCTGGAAATCATCTGGCAGTGTAACTGTCTTAGTCAGGGTTTCTACTGTTGCACAAAACATCATGACCAAGAAGCAAGTTGTGGAGGAAAGTGTTTATTCACCTTACACTTCCACACTGCTATTTATCACCAAAGGAAGTCAGGACTAGAATTCAAGCAGGTTAGGGAGCAGGAGCTGATGCAGAGGCCATGGAGGGATGTAGATGACTAATCGAGAAAATGCAGCTGGATCTCATGGAGGCATTTCCTCAAGGAAGGCTCCTTTCTCTGTGATAACTCCAGCTTGTGCAAGTTGACACACAAAACCAATCAACTGACCTCTTGTCAACTTAACATACAAACACATTATTATTAAGCCTTAACCCTTACTTTCTTATTCATCCCCAAGATTTAAGTAACTTTAAAATTTTCACTGTCTACAAATTCAAACATATTGAAATTACAGTTCCTTTAAAATATCCAATCTCTTTTGAAATTTGAAATCTTTTACAGTTCAAAGTCTTTTAACTGTGGGGTCCACTAAAGTACTTTACTTCAAGAGGGAAAAATATCAGGGCACAATCACAATCAAAAGCAAAAGCAAAGTCAAACTCTAACTGCCCACTGTCTGTGATCCACTCATGATCTGGGCACCTCCAAAGGGCATGGGTAACTTCTCCATCTCTTCCCTCTGTACAGATAGCTTATCTTCTAGGCTCCAGCTACCTGTACTCTACTGCTGCTGCTTTTCTTGGTGGTCATTCCATGATATTAGCTTCTCCAAAACTCTAGTGCCTTCCGCTTCAACTAGACTGCACATTCACAAATAGCCTCTGCCTTAGGGTTTTACTGCTGTGAACAGACACCATGACCAAGGCAAGTATTATAAAGATAACGTTTAGTTCGGGCTGGCTTATAGGTTCAGAAGTTCAGTCCATTATCATGAAATGAGGAGCATGGCAGCATCTAAGCAGGCATGGTGCAGGCAGAGCTGGGAGTTCTACATCTGCATCTGAAGGCTGCTAATGGGAGACTGACTTCTGGACAGCTAGGGTGAGGGTCTTAAGCCCATGCTCACAGTGACACACCTATTCCAACAAGGCCACACAGCCTAATAGTGCCACTCCCTGATCCAAGCATATACAAACCATGACATACTTTCACAGGCTCTTTTCATGGTGCCAAGTCTCAACTGCTCTGCATGACCCCTTCAGTCCTGGGCCTTCAACTCCATCTGAGGCTGCACCTTCACCTCTGCTGGCCTCTCACAGTGCCAAGCATTAGCTGCTACCCTTCATGTTTTCAAAAACAGTAGCCCCTTGTTGACTCTTATACATTACCAATTCTAGCTACCAATACAAGATAACTGTGGCTGCCTCTGGAACAATGCCTCTCTGTGCCCTCAAGAAGTACTTTCCAGAAGATTTCACCTCAATGATGCTGGTCTCTTCTTAATCACTGCTAATTTATTATTTCCATCTAACCAGCATCAATTATCCCAGTAACACAAAAGTTTTGCTTTAGTAGTTCTGGTATCTTGTTAATCACAGCTAATTCTTCACCCACAGCTAATCAAAACCACAGAATTTTGACAATCAAAATATCAATAAGAGTCTTTCATCTTCCCTCTGAAATTTCACAAGCCAGGCCTCCATCTTCTACATTGTTCTCAACATTATTTTTCCAAGCTCCTATAGAACATCCCACAGAGCTCGTAATATTCCAATGACTCTTCTAGCCCAAAGTTCCAAAATCCTTCCACAGTCCTCCCCAAAACATGGTCAGATTGTCACAGAAATGCCCCATTACACTGGTACCAATTTGTCTTAGTCAGGGTTTCTATTGTTGCACATAGTGACCAAGAAGCAAGTTGGGGAGGAAAGGGTTTATTCAGCTTACACTTCCACATTGCTGTTCATCACCAAAGGAAGTCAGGACTGGAACTCAAGCAGGTCAGGAACCTGAAGGCAGGGCCTGATACAGAGGCCATGAAGGGGTGCTTGCTTCTCCTGGCTTGCTCAGCTTGCCTTATTATAAAATCCATGACTGCCAGCCCAAGGAAGGCACCACCCACCACGGTCCTTCCCACCTTTGATCACTAATTGAGAGGATGCCTTACAGCTGGGTCTCATGGAGGCATTTCCTCATGGGAGGCTCCTTTCTTTGTGATAACTCCACCTTGTGTCAAGTTGACACACAAAACCAGCCAGTACAGTAACTTTAATTTTAAAACCTTTTTTAATGATGGTTTTTAAATGCTTTAACTTTTCCTTTGGCCCATCACCCACGAGAGGTAGTGGGAAAGAAATGATACAGGGAAGTGTACCTGTTTAGAAAGTGTTTTTTTCTTGAGAAATTCCTGTCTGTATTGTCTGGAAATCAGCAGTTCAGTTCACAGATTAGCAGAGGCAGCTTTATCCACTTGCAAACACTTTAAGAATACATCAGGAGTCCATTTCCATAGAGTGGGAATAGCAAATATGACTCAGCAAAGGTGGAACAACCTAGTAGAGACAGCCAGCCTTCATTCTTGGCATGAGTCAGCAGGARGGACCAAGAGTGCCAGGAGAAGTTCTCTGCTGTGCCCCTCTTCCATAAGATCAGCTAATATGGGAGACCCAGACAGGTTGTACAACTTGCTCTGTAAGCAAGCCTAGCTCAGCCTCTGTCACTGTATTTCAAGTCCTATGCCAGGAGCCAACCCCTGTGTGGGGTTTCATTCTGTAGGTTCTTCTTGAGGCAGTGGAGTTGGGAAGAGCATCGGCTGGGGGTTGGGGGGAGGTAAGACTCGGTCTTATGAAATTCTGGGGTAAGACTTTGTTTTATGAGATATTTAGGGTTGCTGTATAATAAAAAGTTTACTTATCTAAGTGTAAGTTACTATCCTATTATTGTAGCTGACCTGTCTTCTGTGTTCCTTGGAAGCTAGAGAATGCAGTCTCAGGCACTTAGCACCTCATCCTAAAACAGCAGGAGATTAAGCAAAGGGTTAATTGCTAGAACCTTTTACCTATTGTCCAGATGCCTCTTGCTTGTCAAACTAGGGGGAAGTTTGGAGCAATAAACTTTTATTGAACCAGGAGAAGAGAATAACACTCACAGAAGGAAAAACTTTTACATACGCAAATATGCATAATCTCACATAAGTTCATACACAGCTTCAAACATGCAGAGCTCTCATTTATACAATTCCATACAAATTCATCTGGGTTCTTTCACTAATCTGATTTAAGGAAACATTCCTTTATGAGCTTGCCCCAGCAAAGTACCATTCAACCTAATTACCAAAGAATCCTTAAGTTTCCACTTCATGGTGTTTCCTCGGAAAATGGAAATAGCTCTACCTGAAAACCCAGAGCTAAGCCACTGTTGGGCCTATACCCAAAAGATGTTCCACCATATCACAAGGACAAATGCTCCACTATGTTCATAGCAGCCTTATGTGTAATAGCCAGAAGCTGGAGATGACCCAGATGTTCCTCAACTGAAAAATGGATACAGAAAATGTGGTTCATGTACACAACGGAATACTACTCAGTTATTAAAAAGGAGAACATCATGAATTTTGCAGGCAAATGGATGGAACTAGAAAATATCATCAGTGAGGTAACCCAGACCCAAAAGGACATGCATTGTACATACTTACTGATAAGTGGCTATTAGCCAAATAGCCCAGAATACCCATGATGCAACTCATAGACCTTGGGAAATTTAATAAGAGTGCCCAATAATAAATTATAAAAACCCTATTGGAAAGGAGACAAAATAGTCACATGATACAGAGGGAGGAAGAAAACTGAGTGGGCAAGGGGATGAGGAGGGGAAAAGAAGGGACAGGATCAGGTAATGGGGAGAAACAGGAGGGATGCTCAGAAGGTCAAGAGAATGAATCAAAATATGCAGCAGTGGGGGGCTAGGGGACAGAGGAACCTCTAGAAAGTCCCAGAGACCAGGGATGAGAGAGGCTACCAGGACTCAATGGGGGTGACATTAGCCTAAATGCCCGACAGCAGGTAGATGGAACCAGAAGAAGTTGTCTTAAACTTCTTTGATGAAATTAGTGAATCCTGGTTTTGAAACCTATACAAATAGTACAGAAAAGAAAATTGATGAATTACTCAACTTCCCAATAGTCCTTGAAAGTATTCACTTATCTCTTAATTAGTATAAAATCCATTTGTGGATTTTTCTATTATAGCAAACAAATATAACTTAAAAATTCTTTCTCTGGGGCTGGAGACAATGACTCAACATTTAAAGGTGTTGTCTGCTCTTGTAAAGGGCCCAGGTTCAATTCCCTGCACCCATATCAAGCAGATTAAAAACTTCCTGTAACTCCAACTCCAGGATACCTGATGACCTCTCTGGTCTCTACAACCACACAGTTGCATGTCATACACACACACACACACACACACACAACAACAACAACAACAACAACAAAGTTTAAAATTCTTTCTCTAAACACTGCTTCATTCTTTAAGAGTTACCCCACCCCCTGTAAACTGAAAGTACAGCTGGCCTTCTAGCAGAATCTTATTTCCATCTAAATTTGGGGGGAAAATCACCTTGTATCAGATTTGAATGAGTCATAAGTTCATCTTTCATTAATTAGCATTTAAGATGTCAACTTATATATGACTTGAAAACTGACCCTGATAGTTTGTTGTCCTGGTGCTCTCTAGATGCCGGGCACAGCAGTCTCTAGAATATTGAACACACTAATGGAGGTGCCACAATGATGCACTGTGGCAGTTAGGAGCAGAACATTAAGCACAGAGTTCTTTAAGTATTTAGTTGTAGACAAATATCCTCAATCCTAATAAAGAAGGGATAAAAAGCCTCAACATCTCATTGTAACAGTTCATAGCATTAAATGCCCCAAACCGACATTGTAAAGGTGAAAACACAATGTGTCACATAAAAAAGAAGAGAATGTATAACATTTTATACTCTGTAGTYAAACTAATATTCTCCTTTCTGTTTCAATTAAACTTGCTTGAATGTGACTTTTTCTTTCAGAATAGATTTGGGTGCATATTAAAATACAAATATACACAATTATATTATTATTATATACACAAATACACACATTATTTAACATTCAGTTAATTAAATTATCTCTTGCCATAAACCCCTTGTTAATATGTAGTTTACAGAGACAGAGACTGAGATAGAAACAGAAAGAAAGAAGACAGTCAGAGAGAATTTGAGAGTAAGAGCTTCTGTTCAGGACTATAATTGAAACCTAACAGGATGTTTCATTGCTATCCAGATATGGTCTAATTCCACCAATAATTTTAGACAATGAATAAAGTGCCTTATGTTCTATTAATTCTGAAAATTTTCACTGTTTATAATATTTTTCCAATATGCTCTTTAAAGCCAATAAATCGTGTCATTTTCCATTTGGTTTCTTTACTCTATTTAATCAGCTTGTGGATAACGAGGCGCATTATGAAGTGGCAGTGCAATCTTGAATACACAGAGAAACAGACAGCACCACAAATCTGCCTGCCTATTACTTTCAGTGAAGCTAAAAATCAAAAGTGGCTCTTATTTTTAAAAATTACTTCATATTACAGCTTCAAAGAATGCATGGGGTATCTCAGAAAATTGCATAATTGTTCATGAATTTCAAAATAACAAATATAGCATAGAATTTGTCTGCCCATAGAAGCAGAGGCTTTTCAGAGCTTATAGTGCCTATGAGTTCATAATTGAGAATTATTGTAGGATGACAGAAAAAAGTAAAAGTTGATGAGAAAAGTAAGAGAAAGGGTGGAACTGATTTAAGCAAGCATAAGAATGCCTTTCACATATATTATTTCAACAGTTTTCAACTATATTCGAGTTTTATTTAGTTGTCATATATATTTTTGTTTAGTTGTCAATATAGTATACATACATATAACATATGTAACATATATATTATATATACATATACACACATATGTAAACAGATCTTCAAGCAGAACTTCCATCTTCCAGTAATTTGCCAAAATGACAAAGGGAATAAGAAGAAACTGATATTTGTTTTCTATGCCTCTTACTAAAGGTTCCTCTTCAGCCATGTGTAAATGAATCTATAAGAAAAGTAATGTCAAATTGGGGTGATGGCTCTGTAGCTAAGAGCACTGGCACATCTTCCAGAGGTCCAGGGTTCAATTCCCAGCGCCTACATGGCAGCACAAGTAACTGTAACTCCTGTTCCAAGAGATCTGACACCTTCACCTTCACACAGACATACATGCAGTCAAAACACCAATTTATACAAAATAAAAATAAATAAAGCTTTAAAATGGAAATGGTAAAAATTAAAAAGAAGAAAAGTGATATTGTGATCATCAAGTGCACAGGTCTACTCAAAAAGGAATATCTTGCAAATGTTCCCAAGAACATTAGTGGTATTGTAAACATGGAAGAGTTTGAGTTGTTTAGATGTCCCTCAAATGATAAAGAAAAATTGGTTCATCTACAATGGAATATATTTTAGCTATTAAAAACAAAGACATCATGAATTTTGCAGGCAAATGGATGGAACTTGAGACTATCATCCTGAGTGAGGTAACCCAGATCCTAAAAGACAAGTATTGTATGTACTCACTTATAAGTGGATATTAGCCATAAAGTACAGGATACCCACACTACACTCCATAGACCCAAAGAAACTAAACAAGAAGGAAGACACAAGCAAGGAAGCTTGAATCTCACTTAGAAGGGGGGAACAAAATAGTCATGAGAAGCAGATGGAATAGGGATCTAGGTCGGAGAGGGGATGGGGAGGGGAATGGATCAGGTTCAGGATCAGGTGTGGAGAGGAGCAAGAGACATAGGCAGATGGCCATGAAAATAAATGGAAAACTGCAACTGAGTGTGTGGAGAGGAGGGGCATCTCCAGGATTTGACAGAGACCTGGGATAAGGGAGGCACCCAAGAATCAATGTGGGTGACCATAGCTGTGACTCACAGCATTACGGATGTGGAACCTGAAGAGGCCACCTCCTGTAGCCAGGTGAGAATCCCAGTGGAATAATAGGAACACTAACCTACCCACAAAACTTTCAACCCAAAATTTATTCTATCTACAAAAAATGCAGGCACAGGGGATGGAGCAGAGACTGAGGGAATGACCAACCTATAACAGGCCCAACTTGAAACCCATCCCATTGGCAAGTCCTAATGCCTGGAAGTATTAATAATACTGTGTTATGCTTGCAGATAGGAGTGTAGCATGGCTGTCCTCTGAGAGACTCCACCCAGCAGCTGACTCGGGCAGATGTAAACATTCCCAGCCAAACCTTGGATGGAGCTTGGAAGTGGAACTCCTCAGGAAGGCTAACAGAATCAACTAACCCGGACCCTTGGAGTATAAGAGACAGAACCTCCAACCAAAGAGCAAACATGGGCTGGACCTAGCCCCTACAACCCTGCAAATATGCAGCAGATGTGCAGCTTGGTCTTCATGTGAGTTCCGAACAACTGGAACAGGGGCTATCCCAAAAGCTGTCGCCTGTCTGTGGGATATGTTCTTCTAGCTGGGCTGCTTTGTCTGGCCTCAGTGGGAGAGGAAGCACCTAGCCTCTTGGGGACTTGAAATGCCAGGGTGGGAGGATACCTAGACTGGGTCCACTTGCTCAGAGAAGAACAGGGGAGGAATCGATGGAGGTGTAACTGTGACTGGGAGGGGAACAGTGAACAAGACATAGTGAATAATAATAATAATAATAATAATAATAATAATAATAATAATAATAATAACAGCCGAGCGGTGGTGGCGCACACCTGTAATCCCAGCACTATGGGAGTCAGAGGCAAGCGGATTTCTGAGTTCAAGGCCAGCCTGGTCTACAGAGTGAGTTCCAGGACAGCCAGGGCTATACAAAGAAACCCTGCCTCAAAAAAAAAAAACAAAAACAAATCCAACCCCCCCCCAAATAATATAATAATAATAATAATAATAATAATAATAATAATAGTAATGATAACAATAATAATAAAGTTTGAGTTGTTGGACAATAAACTCACAAAAACTCCCAAACTAGAAAGGCTATTGTAAATTTTCATGGTTATGCTCTAGGACTTGATGGTAACACCCTATTGCTGAAGACACAGCATACTTGAATCATATGGCATAGAAAAATGAAGGTAGTAATTATTTAGAAGCTTCATCCCTTCGGGATAACCTTCATAACACTCAAATATGCTATGCCTGCTATCCGAGGAGAAAAGCAATCATCAGTCTTATGAAACCTGAGAGCCACAGTAACGACCTACCTGACATGAAATGACCACTATTGCAAAAATAACACTAATTCAATTGGAGTAACCAATCATTTTTTATGAATTTAAGGTATAGCCAATGCCATGTAACCCACATGTGATATTATTCAATAAGAACAAGAATCTGTGGCTGTATTAGTCAGGAGTCCTAGGAGAAAAATTGCTACTATTTATTCTCCTAAGTTGTCATAGCAATAAAATGATTTTTAATTTTCATTGCCATACATAGAGTGCATTGCTGAACCCGAATCAGAGATGCATCTTCTTGCAGTACATGCCAGTTAACACGAAGACCCATAATTGGTCAATGAACATAGAATTCAAGGCTTCAGAGTGGTCAGTCATAAATGGGACAGCTAGGTCACACATCTTAAAGTCCACTTAAGGTTCAGTGGCCATTTTGGTTGAGTGTGATGATTCTAAGAGCCAGAGGTGCAAGATGACTTCAAGGAAACAGTATATTCTGGACACAATAAGGTACATACACATTCGAACTCACAGAGACTGTGATGTCATACCCAAGACCTACATGAGTTCAAACCACACACACACACCCAAAAATTCTACCTCTAGGTAAGAAGCTATTATCATTTTATTGTTGCTAGGAGAGGGAAATTCCATTTTGTTCAATGGTATGACATTTGGTATATCTCCACTCCAGGGTTGTCTTCACATTCAAAAGTGTTCAGCCAAAATATACTGGACTTGATGGGCCAAAATACAGAAAAAAAAAAAAAACCCATAAATTTGGTTAGGCAATGATGGGGAAGAGAAATTTGGGGAAAGTTCAAGAGCCAGAGGAATATAATTATAATGCACTACATTAAATTCTCAAATTAATAAAACTATATTTTTTAAAAAGAGTAAGCTTCTTGTGAAGACATTCAATGTTCTAAACATACTTGGCACTCTAAAAGCTAATGTTATTTCCTAAAACATATGAAGAAAAGTGATTGACAGAGCAGAGGGAGACAAGAAAAACAAGGCTAGAAGTGCTCCACTGGTGTGTCCGTCTGACCCGCCAATAGATGCTTTACTTTATGAGAAGGATTACAAGGGAGCCTGGACTGCTGCTCCCTGTGAACTCCTGGCGTAATCGGTGTAAAGGGAAGAAAACAAAGAAACAAATATAAATTGTAAAGCAATTTTTTCCCATAGAGTAAAAATGTGGTGCCTTCTACTCCAAATATTTAAAGGAAAAAATAAAACAACCATGACTTAACAATTGATTTCTTTCTATTAAGGAGCCATCTGAGTTTATTTCCCTAGTATGAGTACTCAAAAAGAGTCAGAGGTTAGAACACCTTGTTTGACATCTCTCAACATGCCTCTCCAATTCAATAGCTCAAAGGGTAATATCAGCTTCAGACACAAGTGCATTCCAGTCAACAGGAGAGGGGCAAAAGTGCTAAAAAATTCTGTGAACCTTTCCAGATGCTACACAGTTCAATTCTGTTATGTACCATTGGTCTTAATTGAATCATAGGGCCACTTATTCTTGCTTGGGATGCCATGGAATAAACACATCAGGGAGTTCTGTGACCAACTAACAGCTGGTTGGCCGGGTAAGCAGGTGAGAAATGAAACTGAAAGCTGACCAGCAGCCTTTGTCAGACTAACACATGGTCTGTGAAGTTCAAGTAGCGACACACTCTTATGCCAAAGAGACCATGAAGTCATATGAATATGAGGAGTTTGCACAGAGAGCAATGAATCTCTAAAATGGAGACATATGAGTTGCATGTAACTTGGTGGCAAAACTGACTTTACACTAACCTTCAAAGTGTAGCACATTTTAAACATTACACAGGATAGAGAAACATAATGTTTTCTGCATTTAAGCAGAAGAAAATTACCCTTCATCTTCTAATATCTGCTCTCTTACAACACAGGAGTGTCCCTTCATAAGACAAAGGATTCCCTTTTCATTTTGCATTCCTGGGCAATGAGAATGAGGTATCTGTAATCATTAAAATGGGGCTTGCAGATTTAAAACAAAGGAGTGCAATTGGCTTATTAATATATCTTTGTGGAAGAATCTGTATCAAAAGAATTGTATTTAAAAGAGTTATGCGGGGAAAGTAATATGCAGACATTTTATTGTTCCATAAGTACACATAATATAGTATAGGGATGTTACAGAGAAAATGTTTGCATGGGTACAAGGAGTTAATATGCAATTGAAAGTACATCTCCTAGCTACATAATGAAACCATAGAAAGTAATCATTATTTAAAAGTGCATGGCATAGGCAAAATGAATAGGGTCATTTTCATAATGTCTTTGTGGGTTATGAGCCAAATCTTTTCTGAGACTGAAAAAATGAAAATGAAAGAGTCCCTCAGTCTCCTAAAGCTTGACAATTAGCCAGGGACAATTGCCAATTGTCTTTAAACTACCTGCATCTTGCACTCTAAAATAAGGCATTTCCCAAAAACAAATGCCGTCAGCACTGCAAAGACAATTCTTTTTGAGTGCATCCATTCCCAACTCCATAGGTGAGAAAACTGAGGGTTAAAAGCTTGGGAAATGTTTCCAAGGACACACATAGAGAGAGGAATAGAGAGTAACCTGAACTACAGTGATACTTTTAGCCTGCAGCACCATCAAATTCTTATTTATTGTTCTTACATATCAAGTTTCTTGTACCAAATCCATGTAATCTGAAATGTGTTCTTCCACAATAGCCAATACAATCCTAATCTGTATTTCTGTCCGCTAGGTCATCCAGTTATACAACAAGAAGAATGAATTGAAACAATCAAAAGTACACTTCATGTAACTGTGCCAACAGAGAAAGCTGCATCATCATGTAGTTCTTGGCAGAATATAGGTTAAGAAACAGAATGCCACTGCAAGTAACCATAGTTGCAATGCCCAGAAGTTAAGAGTTTAGAGAATATGATGCTAAAAGCCCCAGTAGTCCCTTATTGATCTTATTGTTTTCAAACCCTATATGAGTAACAGTAGTGTTTAAATTTTATTTGTGAAATACCTAAAGGAATCAAAATTTAAAAAAAAAAGAAAAGGTGGGGTAGGAGAGATGGCTCAGTGGTTAAGAGCACTGACTGTTCTTCCAGAGGTCCTGAGTTCAATTCCCAACAACTACCTGGTGGCTCAAAATTATGTAATGAGATCAGATGCCCTCTTCTGGTGCCTCTGAAAACAGCTTCAGAGTACATCATACATTAAAGAATGAAAGAAAGAGAGAGAGAGAGAGAAAGAGAGAGAGAGAGAGACAGAGAGACAGAGAGACAGAGAGACAGAGAGACAGAGAGACAGAGACAGAGACAGAGACAGAGACAGAGACAGAGAAAAATGAAATGAAATATTTAAAAAGAAAAACAAACAAAAGGAAAAGGCATTTAATGTTTCTAAAACTATA